>CABHPQ010166106.1:0-61292 GCA_902168405.1 Peromyscus aztecus
CAGTTGGGGTCATAGTGCAACATATTCCATCAGCCACATCATCCTAAATATTTCAAAACAATGAATGTATAGAAAAAGCATGCCGCAGTGAGACCAGAGTCCTGAGGTGATGCTAGGTTGGTTGTTCCATTCTCTCTGCATCACACAGACACGTACCAGGGGAAAAACTGGAGTAGTTACTAAAGGACAGGACTCAGTTCTTCTTCCAACTACTATTTGGGCAGAAGTATCTCAGGCTAGAATTTCATAAAGCTGGAAATATTTGTTATCTTATGCTGTGGTCTTGTTATTTCTCATTTTATTATTTCGTGATGTCATTTTGTGCATGCATGTGGGCTCATATACCATGGTGCACTAGTAGAAGTCAGGGGACACTGCCAGGAACTGGTTCTCTCCTTCCACCTTATGGGAACCAGGAATTTAGCCCGGGTTGTTGGCTTAGCTGCAAGCACCTTTACCCACTGAGGCAGCTCATAGCCCTTAAGCTGTAGTGAGATGAAATTCTAAACAATCTTAGTAAATAAAAAACACAGAGCCAAATACAGAGTAAATAGTCAGAGAGATCAGAGCAATAGCCACGACTAACTTTAGCTTACCACCAGAAGTAGCTTCCCCAGAGAGAGAGAGCTTCTTCCTGTCTGACTTGTCTTTTTATTGCCTTTCTGTTCTGCCTTCTCATTGGCTCTAAACCCAACCACATGACTTCCTTGTCACTGCCTGTCTATACAGACCTCCAGGTCTCTATGGTTGGTACTGAGATTAAAGGTTCGTGTCACCATGCTAGGCTGTGTCCTTGACCATACAAAGACTCTGCCTGCCATGTGATCAGATTAAGAGCATGTGCTATCACCACCTGACTCTGCTTATGGCTATTTGACCTCTGATCTCCAGGCAACTTTATTAACATACAAATAAAATCACATTTCAGCACAAATAAAATATCACCATACTGTAGCACTTTGTTTTTCTTTGTGGCAGAGTGTTGCTATGTAGTCCAGGTTTGCCTTGAACTCCCAATCCTCATTCCTTTCAAATGTCTAGGTACCAGTATTCTCATCAGTGTATACTGGCATTAGAAGCCTGCTCATCAGACAGTATGTTCCTAATACATATCTGAAGAAAAGCCTCTGACTCCAATCTGGCATGTAGAGTGTGCTTTTATGTAGTCAGTACATACTGACTGTACAAATGACATGTTTCAGTGTGAAATCTTCATACACGTTTATCAAGAGCTTTGAGCATCCTTTCTGAAGAGGCATTACCTTAGGAATTGACTGACTTTCTCTCAAAGCAGTATTCCTGTTAAGAGCCGTCTTATCTTAATTACAGGCAGGTCCCATTTGCCATAAGTCCTCTGCTCCATCTGGAGGAGGAATCTAGACACTGGTCCGCCTCTTGCTGCCTCACCTGTGGAAGATCGTGGAAGCAGGTTGAGAAGGCCGCTTGCAGTGTGAAGGCAGCTTGCAGGTGCTGTTCATCCTTGGGCACCAGCCGTAGCTCCTCTCCTGGCCACTGGCAGGAGCAGTGCCCAGCTCACACCTGATTGCCATCTCAAGCCATGCCAAGGCCTGCTGTGAGCATCACTCCCATTGTCCTAAACACAGAATGAAATTATCCTCTTGTCAACCCTGAATTATTGTCAAGTTTTCTAAAATTCCAAATGAGGAATTCAAAAGCAAAGCAACGCCTCATTGTCTTGGTTGTTTTTATTTGTTTCCTTGCTTGCTTGCTTGCTTCCCAAGCTTTTGGCCACTTGGAGGCAGAGCCACTGCGGACACTAAACTTTCAAAAGACTGACAGCAGCAGCAGCCATTGCAGAACTCAGACCCATAGGCTTCTGGGA
The DNA here is from genome assembly GCA_902168405.1 of Peromyscus aztecus. Lineage (NCBI taxonomy): Eukaryota > Metazoa > Chordata > Mammalia > Rodentia > Cricetidae > Peromyscus > Peromyscus aztecus. The sequence goes on from CABHPQ010166106.1 coordinate 1,844, forward strand.
GAAAAGAGGGAGTGTTAGAAAGAGAGTTCTCAGTGCTTGAGAGGGAGTGGAAATGCCACAGTTCCCATTGGTGTTGAACCTGAGCATAAAGCCTTGTTCTGCCTCAAAAAATGCATACCCTCCAAGTAAGAGATCCAGCTGACATCCCGGTGACCGTGACAAGGATGTGACCTCTTCTGTGAGCTATTTCTTTCTTTATGTCAAACCTTTCAGTCCATGGAATTTAGAGGGGGGACGGGGGAGGTACCTGTCCTAAGTCACTGACTATTAGCTACCCATCAAAAAGGAAGACGCAGTTTAAGTGGCTACACCAACTTAGGTCTGGGTCTTCACTTAGTCATTTATCCACAGTGTGACCTTAGGTAGGCTGTCTAACCTCTCTGTGCCCCACTAGCCTCAATAAAATGATATTTATAGATAATACATCTTTATAAAGATAAAATAAAAAGTATTCAGAGTGGATGCCTGACATAAAAGAGGTGTACATAAAATGGAAGCTGTTGCTTCTGTGATTTTGTTGACTGTCTTTAGAGAGAAAAACTTTACTTACTGCCAAGAAAAGATGAACTTATAATCAGAAATCTTGGCATTTTGATTTTCTCATTTCATGAACTAAATTTACCAGCTAATTGTTTGGGAACCAGAAGCGTGGAATGGGCCCCTTTTGGTTTCCAGTACATCATTTCCTCAACCTGCCATGGTTTATGTCTCTGACCCCTCGGGATCCTGAGCAGGAAATCACAGACCTTATCCTTATCTAGTAAATATTCATTTCCACCAAGGCTGAAACTGGGGGGGGCTACATATTTACCAAATTAGTTCTACTTTATACGGAAGCAATGCCTAGGACCAACCAGAGGCCCTCAGACTCATGGTCACCTTATTAACATGCAGTTTCTAAGTCACCAGTTCTGAAGCCAGAAACTGTCTTGCAGACTCTGTGTGATGATGGAGCAGGTCCTCGGGTGACATATTGAGTAACGTCCCGTAGACCTTTGCCACCACCTGCGGGATGACAGACCCTGAGGCACACCTCACCCTCACTGAGGGAAATAAAGTTATGAGGGACCCCTCTCTGATGCCAGGCTCTATAAGTCATTGAAAAGTTGGAGACAAAACTAAAAAGGTTTGAAGAATGCAGGAGACCTGCCTGCTCTTCCTCCTGTTCTGGCGCTGTGGAAACATCTCAGAACAGCTGGCGCCAAGCAGCTCTACCCATCTGTACCCATAAATGGGTCGGTTTGTAGCCCCAGCTGGCCTTGAACTCCTAATCCTCCTGACTCTGTCTCTCAAGTATGGTATTACAGATGCCTGCCACCACACCAGTCATCCCCCTGCTGTTTCTGTAGTTGGGATGGGACCCATAAATGTAGAGGCTAAACCAGATTATCCTAGGGGACATTAGATATTTGTATCATGTTACTAGGGCCCATTTCATCAGATATATTTTGATGCATCCCATAGTATTTGGAGGAGCTGAAGGTTCTCTCCAAGTCTTTGCTCCCCAAAGTCCTCAGATTATGGTTCACCAGCCATCAAGATGACTAAGGCAGTGTGCTTGATGTCTCTGACCCTCACAGCAGCAAGCCCAAACTTTCCCACATCAAAATGGCCCCAAAGGAAAGAAATCGCTTCCCTGACATGGATCCTGGTTATTTTTAAGGCAAATTATAGTGAGATTCTATGAAAACCCAGAGAACAGACAGCTTACAGAGCTGTCTGTTACACAATTAATGGGTGTGTGCATGTGTGTATATAAAGACAAAGACAACTTATAGAGCTATCTGGTATACAATTAACATATGTGTGTATAAAGAACTTTTAACAATTTTATACTTACTTTTTAGTGTGTGTATGAGCATGTATGTCTAGGGGTTGGGAGCATATTCATGCCTCATTGTGCATATGGAGGTCAGAGGACAACTTGCAAAATTCCATTCTCTTCTTCCGCCATGTGAGTCCTGGGATTGAACTTAGGTTGTCAGGCTTGGTGGCAAGTGCCTTAACCTTCTAAGCCATTTCACCAGCCCTATACCATATATATTTTGTCCATTTTTACCTCTTGGGTGTAATACATAAAAATAATACCTGTGTTTCACTGCCATTCAACTCCTCTTACTGTGGGAAATAAGAAATTGGTCTACTCACCCAAGAGTACTATTTTGCCTTTTATTTGAAAAAAATCTAACTCTCAAAGTTTGTGATTTATCTGTAAATTATACCCTATTCCTAGTTTCCAAAGTTAAAATAGATACACATTCATTTCCTACTTTTGAAAATGACATTTCACATTTGGGAACACAAAACAGGGCCAGTCTGCTTTTTCAAAATGTGAGTTCAGACTGTCAACAAGAATAAACATTATGCTAAGACAAGAGCACAAGAGAAATCCAGGCCTGCAGTAAATAAACATCCGCCCCTTGTGAGGCTCCTGACTAGCACGGTTCCTGCAGCAACGGGAGCCTTTCTAACCTGCTGAACAGAAACCCTGTGATCTCTAGTGTGGTTGCCTCAGAGTCTGAGCCATCTAACCTGAGAACTTGCTGCTCACATCCAGTGTGAGTTATGGGAAGCAGGCAGCCACTCCTGAGGAGGGGGCCAGTGTGATTCCAGGGAGAGCTTTGTCTACTCGCAGAGCCTCTGGCCAGTGCTCGGCGCTCAGACAGTTGCTGCTAGTTAAGTAGCTCTCAGATGCCACCATGAACTAGTCACCACCTTGTTGCCTCTCCAATGAAGGGAGTTTGGCCATCTCTAAACACACCTGTTATTGTTTTGCTTTTTAGCTTTATTTCAGACTGTATGTTAAAAATAGATTAAGACATCCATTTAAATGTCCGAAACACACATTCATTTTTGTTTTGTTTTTTAATGTTGATTATTTTCACTTACTGGGAGACTATGCTTGCAGTTTCTTTGAGGTCTCTATGCCCATGGTGATTGTTTTCCTTGAGGCTGCCAATCAACCCTTTTACAGAATCTGCAGTAGAAACAGAGGGAAAGATCTGTCTCTTAAGGTCTCCAGTCTCGCCCACAGATATGGGGGGGTCCCTGCTAGTGAAACAGCTTAGTATTTCTGTGACAGGAGGCCTGAATCTACATGCCCGGGCTCAACTGGAGGGAAATTGCTAGGCAGGTGCTAGCAGGACAAAGATGAACAGCAGTGGCTGCCAGGCTGTGCAGGGCTGGTTTTGCCGCACCGCAGAGTCTCAGGGGTGAGGCACTAGAGCTGCCCTTGAGATGGCACATCCTAGTCAGAGCATCTGAACACTTCACTATCACCCTGGCCTTCCGGCTGTCCATCCGTTCATTCTATACGTGAACAAATGCTCTTAATGAGTTTGCTTCCTTTTAAATTTTCAATGGAAATTTTCTTCCTGGCTCCTTTCATCTTTTTGGAGACCTCTGCTCTAGATCTTAAAATGGCCACAGATGCTTAGCCCTTGGAGAGGGCAGGACATGAAGGAAGGGAGATTTGGTGGAAGTAGTGTGGGAACTAGGAAAAGACAAGTAAACGCTCTTGGGAAGCTGTGGGCCTTGGTTTGATTCTGTTCAGGAAGCGGGCATTTGTTCATAAACCCAGCTCCAGGCTACATAGGCAAGCCAAAGTCCCTGGAGCTCAGGAAGCCAAGCAAGAGAATTACTAATAATAATGCATTCTAACATGTTCTAAACAGAAACACAGGAATTGGTGAACGTCCTACATGCTGTGCGTGTTTGTTTATTGGTTGAAAGGAGATCTAGTATTGGTTTGGTTTCTTGGGTCAGATGTTTGTCTGATGAGGTGATGTGTGCACGCTGGGGTATACAGCAGGCACTCATATAATAACAATATTTTTCATGCTTTATTAGTTTGTCAAATAGTAAATACTTGGTGATTTTTAAAAATTTTTATTTTATGTGCATTGATATTTTGCCTGCATGTATATCTCTGTGAGGGTGTCAGATCCCCCCTGGAACTGGAGTTATGAACAGTTATGAGCTGCCATGTGGATGCTGGGAATTGAACCCAGGTCCTCTGGAAGAACAGCCAGTGCTCTTAACTGATGGGCCATCTTTCCAGCCCAATTCTTGATAATTTTTAATGTACCTCACACATAATAATAAATTATTACTTTCCTTTATCATCCTCCCTACCACCAATTTCTTTAAAAGCCAGTGACCTAGAAGGCTGGTACCCAGCTGTGATGTAAGCCCCCATGCCTTACAATGGCCGGAACATTCCACTCTCATCTGTAGGTATAAATTATGGAAAGGACAAAAGTAATATGTGGGCCCAGTCTCCAGACCTACCTGAGTCTTCTCATTGGGAACACTGGCATTCACCAATAAGATATTAAAAATGGAACAGGATTGCATATTGTTAGAGCACAACATATCTTCCAAAGGATAGGAATTCATCCCAAGCCACAGTAGTGAGGGAAAGTTAAGCCCAAGAAGGCTTAAAACATTCCTGTCTGTTGAAAGATAAAGGGAACTTGGGAGGGGAGTCTGCAGATTCCTTCCCATTAGCAGAACATGGCATAGTAGTACATGCTCTGCACTTGTTAGCGTGAAAGAGAAAGGAACCACACTGAGCACCTAGAGTACTTTGGCCCATGCCACACTATGCCTACACATTGGCCTCTGTCATCTTCACATTAACCCTCTGAAGTTGTTCCATCCTGAATTATTAATGAAACTACTGAAGGTCATGTAGCCTTCCATCTCAACCATGTGACTTCTGAGTCACCCCCTTCTCTCATTTTTTTGACATCAGCTAGGGAAGTTCTCCCCACCAAGTCGTTCATGAATGGAAGCAGTGGTACACCAGGCCCTGCTCCTGAAGATGCCCAAGCCAGGCAGACCCACTTCATGTGGATCCAGAGACACTGAGAAACACCAGACCCTTCCAGCGGCCTACCCACTTAACCCAGATGGAGCCAACTAACAGATCTACCTCAAGCAGCCTTGTCCTGGTGTCCCCTGTGGACATCTTCCCCAGACACAGGTCTGGTGACAGACAATGAGCTAAGCCTGTGCGTTAGGCAGTGTTCATGGAAGACAGATGGCAAGCATGGAACCATCTTGACGATCTAGATGCCTTCATGTCTGCGGGTTTCACAGAGCTGTTTGAGGCTTCATAGCTACATCTGTTCATGGCCCAGCTGCCTTGTTCTAGAACTTTGATGCTGACCTGTAAGGCTGACTGCCCTGTGTTGAGCATGTTACAGCTCAATGAATATGAATTCCTGCATTAGAAGATCACATGTACTCTGTTCAACCTCAAGGGTATTGAGAGCTCTCTTGGTTATGTTCAGTTATTTCAAATATTTATGGGGTGATGTCATATTATGGCTGAGAGATGGAGACATGGGGTAGAATCCAGTCAGACAAGACAAGCATGTGCCATTGGGATAATCACAGAGGACAGAGCAAGGTGTTGCCTTGCATAGAAGTCATAAACAAGTACTACAGATATTCAAGAAAGAGATACAAACATGTGGATCAGTCTGCCCCAAATCAAAGCCCATATATGGCAAAGCCAGAGTGCGACTTTTGACCAGCAGGGGCCCACAATCCTACACTGCAAACGACTTTCCTTTCCACTGGCAGCCCTGGGCAGATGAAGATCACAAGAGCCTGAGTGGCCTGCAGTGATGGATCCCCTGAGACATTGAATAAGAAAGTGGGAGTTGCTGAGGAAATACTTTCTCTTTGCAAAGTATTGTGGTTTGAATGTGAAACATCCCTCACCAAGCTGCTTGAACACTTGATCCCAAGCTGGGGGTACTGTTTTGGAAGGTTGTAGAAACTTTAGGAGATGGAGTCTCACTGGAGGAAGTGTATCACTGGGTATAGTCCTTGAGGGTCTCTAGCCTGACTCCACTTCCCATCTGTCCTTTGCATCCTTCTGTGGATGCAGTCTGGCCAACCACCTCACAGGCCTGCTGTCATGCCTTCTATACGACAGTGGACTGTATGTCGTGGGACATTCAACAGCTTTCCTTCCTTAGGTTGTTTTCAGTCAGGTAATTTTGTCACAGAAACGAGACAAGCAGCCAGCACACAGCTAATGGCTTGTTAGGGAGGGATGGGCGTTAAATAGCACTTAGGACATTATGCTACATACTGCACCTATTACAGCAACATCAAAAAATCAGGACATTGCATATGTGTATGTAAATGGGATCACAGGTGGAAGGCAGCACATGGAAGGAGGGGGTGGGTAGAAAGTGCCAGGGAAATCAGGAGGGTGGGAGATTGCTTCAGCTAATCTTGGAAAGAGATATACCTTCAAGACTGTGTAAGAGTCAAGTTGTCCCTTCACCACTGTTATCTGAGCCCCAAAACTTACCTTTTAATGGTAGAGGGACTCTTCATCACCCCATCTCTCATGATATCTTTCACAGCAGCTAGAAATCTGCTCTTCAAGTCAATCCTCGGACTATAGTCCAACACTTTCCAGGCATTAACCTTAAACCACAGCTTCTGCTGGGTGGTGATTGGTCTCAGATTCTCAGTCACTGACCTGGTGGCACGATGTCATTGACCCAGCTCCTTTCTTGCAGGGGTGTCAAGCTTAGAGGAAACTGGAGTTGGGAGCATGGGGGAAGGGAAAGAAAGGTGATTGGGATTCATAAATGAAGGGCTTTTAACACACCAGGCATGGTTTCAAGGGCACTGACATGTTGAGTGTGTTTACTCCTTGAATCCTAACATGACCTTATTGCAAAACAGCAAAAGGTAAGAAGAAGGGGTTATTGGAGGGTAAGTCACTAGGGGTGGCTTTGGGGTCCCTGGCTTGGGGTCCTCTCTCTGTATAACTATTTTTCTGCCATTTGACAACTATGAAGTTACTGTACCACAAACTCCTGCTGCCATGATATTCTGCCTTGATTGCAAGGCCAGAAACACGGAACCCAGTGGCCATGGGCAGGACTTGATGTATTCACTCAATACCGCTTTCTTAAATAGGAAATAGCTACATCTCCAAATTTGCAAAAGTAATCTTTTTTCCCTTTCTCCATTCCTTCCTTCCTTCCTTTTTTCTTTTCTTCCTGTTTTTGTTTTTTCCTCTCTAATAAACTTCTCTTTTGGAGATACCAGAAATATGAAGGAAGAAGCATTCCTTTGAAAGAATTCTAGACCAAACTGAGGTGTATAAGCTCTCGTAATTGGAAACAGTTTTAACAGAACAGCTGGGTTGTTTTCAGATCATGTTATATCTGTACACTCTCTGACTCAGTACCTGATATCAGTGGCCTTTTAATACAAGCCAAACACTTTCTGAATGAGTAATAGGAAATCCCAGCCTACTCAGATGACCCTTCTGGCCACTTGGTCATAATCTTATTTCCTTTACTTTAGTTCCTTTCTAAGATATCAGCTGGCTTTTTTGTCCTGAAATACTTGAATATTTTAGTATAATTTCCCTTGCTTGACAGACAGATTTATTTTCTATCACCTCTAGTACAATGTCCAGAGATAAGATGTAGGTGGTTAAGTTATTGAGGTTTATGCTCATTTCTCTTTTGCTAAAGACCACGTAGGTCAGTATTATGGCACTCAAAGCCATTAGAATGACAGACATGAAAAGCAGATTCAATTATTTGTGTCTAAACTCCCTTGAGAAAACCAGGAGCGTGTTTCACATGTCCCAGCAAGCTGTTGTCTTATATTCCATCTATCAATTTGTATCATAACTGACAAATTATATTGGTTAACTCTTTTGTATAGAATGTTGTGGTAAAAGCCAGATATCAGCTAAGAACAAATGGTTTATATCACGTGACTAATAAGATATGGTTATTTATAGGATCTTCCCCTTTTTGAACTCAAATCTGGGTCCTTATGAATGCTAATCTAAGAACTGACCCCTCCCTCTTTTGAGACAGAGTCTCATGTAGACCTGACTGGCCTCTAACTCTCTGTGTATCCAAGGATGACCTTGACCCTTGACATCCTGATCCTCTTGCCTCCTTTTCTTGCTGAGATATATGCTACTATGTCTGGTAAGTGTGATTGTGGGGATTGAACCCAGAGCTTTGTGTGTGCTAGGCATGCACTCTACCAACTGAGTTACATCCCTAGGCCTTTAAAAAATTGATTTCTACCACTATGAGCAGTGTGTTCCAGATAACACCCCAAAGAATCTCTTTGAATAAATACATACTTACATCCATACCTGCATCTTCAGGATGATATTCAACCAGTGCCTGATTTTCAGGGCTTCACTCAGAAGACCCAACAACAGCTGGGGGATTTGTGAATGAGAATACAAGTCTTCGCTACCTAGTTTTCTTTCTGCTACTGTACTAAACAACAGGATCAAAAGCAACTTAGGGGACAAAAGAGTTTAGCACACCTCACATTTCTGTGTTACAGACTTCCGTGAGGGAAGTCAGAACAGGAACCCAAGCAGAAACAATGGAGGAATGCTGCTTGCTGGCCCACCGACTGGTTCATGCTCAGACAGCATGGCATGCCTACCTAGAGATAGTGATGCCCACAGTGCCCTCCCACATCAGTCATCAAGCAAGACAATCTCTCACAGACATGGCTACAGGCCAATTTGAAAAGGGAGGTTCTTCAGTTGAGGTTCCTCCTTCCCAAGTGACTCTATGTTGTGTCAATTTGACAATAAAAACTAACTGGAACATTATCTAAAGCTGTGTAAAACTTTAGAGGCTGAGAGAATATACAATTTATTCCCCAAATGCCAATAATTTGTTTTATTACCTTAAATTTATCTTGGTCCTTTGGATCTCAGGCTCTGTTGGGCATCTCAGTCACCTGGAGAACTTAGCAGAATTATCCATGCTGAGGCCCTGGCCCAGTTTAAAAAGTTGGGTCTCCAATGCTGTGATTAGCACCTGTGGTGATTCTGATAGCTGCCAAGGGTTGGGAGTCACCGACTGACTCTCTAGGATGTTAATTCCTCTAAAAAGCAATGAACTTGGGGGAGTGGAATGATAGGGACACGGGGTATAGTAATAGGAAAAAAATCTCAAAGACACTTTGCCAGCTGCACATGCGTAGAGCTAGCAGTCCTCATCACTGAACACACACCCAATAAGTAGGATTTATGGAGCTGGCACCATGGGTGCCCCCTCCTTCCTTGGGAATGGAGTAAGAATTGCACGTATTCCCCTGCTCTTGAGTGGATAAGAATCAAGTATTCTCTTTAAAGAAATGCCTATTGCATTTTCCTATGGCCCAGCCAGGGTTTCTCAGTCTCCAGTTTTCCCAGCACTGTGTATCCTATAAACCTGCCAATTAAGCAACTGAATATCATTATTTTGAATGTAATTGCAGACAGTAATTATGAACTTGTAAATGCCTCCTGTGAATGGAGCCCTTTACCCAAACCATCTCAAGTGTTTTTCTTAGGAAAGTGGAAGGCAATCCTATCACTTACCTTACCCCAAACATAGCCAGCCTTGCTAGAGGAAACCTCCTCTTGCTGGCCCAAGGGACATGCAGAACAAGCTTTAATGGGCTCTACTTTGACACAGAATGTCCTGTTGTGTGCATAGTCCTTAGACATCTTTCATCTGAGACCCAGATTCAATAAGGAATAGCAGCTGCCCAATTTCTGCATTTTTTGTTACGGCTAGGGAAATCAGTGCAAAAATATCATATGTTAGTAGCTCCACAAAAATCCTCTGGGAAGTTTAAGTTGAACTTTACAGGGTGCAGTTTGCTGGGATATAGTCTCTGAAAATAAAATGGGAAGAGCAGAAACATGCGTGGGTGAGCTTGCTTATATCTGTGGGAGTACAGTGAGTCTCTCCAGGCCCACGATTAACCTTTGTCTGCAGCCACTAGTAATTAGCTCACAAGAAACTCAAACCCTCATGGATGATAGGTTCTTGAGTGAACTCTACACAGATGTTTAGTTTGAAACGCAATACAATCTTGAAGATCTCAACCTGTTGTTTCCTGTCAACGACAGTGAGAATAAGTGGCTGTAATTGCACCAGTGGTGGGCATGCTTGGAAAGTGGAGGAGTTGATTCACCATGAAATGCATAATACCTTATAAACCCAGAGACAAAAGCACTGTGTTTGTTTAACTTGCCCAGTGCAATGGCTCACACGATCCTAAGCGTGGAGAATTCCAAAGCAATTGGTACAACCCAAAACCCAGCACACAGTGGCATTCTCCTACAGGATTCAGGATTCACTTCAAGCCACAGCACTTCCATATATTATGCAAAGAAATCCTGTTCTGGGGGCTAGAGAGACAGCTCAGCAGTTCAGAGGGCTGGTTCTTGCTCTTCCAAAAGACACACAAAAGACACAAGTTTGATTCTCAGCACCCACATCAGGAGGTTCACAACTCTAGCTCTAGCCAATCTGATGAGGTCTTTGGGGCTCTGCAGGCACTTTGCATACACACTTGCAAACACACACACACACACACACACACACACACACACACACACACACACGTGTGTGTGTGTGTGTGTATATAGAGAGAGGGGGAGCACACAAATAAAACTAAAATAAATCTTTTTCAAAAAGAAGAAATCCTGTGCAGATCCCTACTCAGTGGTCATTTGCATTCTCCTGGATCAGAAATTTGAGTGTGCATGGGTCTGAAAACATGAGACTCAGAACGGGAACCATTACTTCCAAAAGCGACTTCTGACAGCTGATGCTTCCAGATCAACCATCCAGACTATCTAAGCTTAAGGTTCTGGTAGCTTCAGGAAGAGTGCTCTAGAAACCCAAAGAATGCCTAACTCTTTTATTAAACAATTTGACAAATTCCCCCATGCCATAACATAAATAACAGAAAATTTACAAATTCCCCCATGCCATAACATAGCATAACAGAAAATTCACCCAGAAAGGATGTGCCCAAGTGATGAAACACTAGCCTGACATGTACAAGGCCCTGGGTTCAATCACTCAGCACTACCAAAAAATTAGAATTTGAAAACTTCATTTATAAATTGTAGTCTTCCTAATTCTGGCACATAGTTGCTAAGAATTTCTGGAAACAGGTGACCAAGTAGGTTGTACTTTGCATGTGTGGTGTGTGTGTGACTGTGAGTATGTGTGTATGGTATATGCATGTGAGTATCAGTGTGTGGTATGTATGAGTGTGAGTGTGTGATGTGTGTGAATGTGAGTGTGGTGTGTGTGCAGTATGTGTGTGAATGTGTGTGAGTAAGTGTATGTGTAGTATGTATGTGATGTGTGAGTGTGTGTTCTTATTATTTTTGTCCTCCACTTTATCTTCCTATATAGTAAAGACATTGAATAAGGTGAAAATTGTCAGTAGAGAAGATGCTTCTCAGTCAGAAATTCATTATATTATTCTATTTTTGCCCATTCTAGAGAACAGGCCTACAAACCCCATAGACCGAACTCAAAAACAATAAAATATTAGCTTTCTGGTACCCAGTCTGGGAGATCCAGGCTCATCCTTCTGTCTTTGACATACAGAGGAAGCATGACTTTTATGTGATTTCATGGCCCATTTGGGGCTCCATTGAGCACAGAACTTCCATGTGAATGATCTGGATCTAGGCTTGGGGGCTGTTGCTGCTCTGTGCCGTGTTTCGTTGATGGTGGCTCCTTCCTGTTTCCTTAGTTTTGCCATCAGAGTCGAAAATGGTAAGAATGGCAGCTTATCAGTCTCAGTGTGTGGCCACTTGAGTGTGCCCAATGTCCCTCAGGTCAGTCTGTGATAAAACCCAAGTCAAACAAGGCTGCATCCCGGATGTGCTATATCCTAAGGATCTGACCTAAGGTCATGGCCAGCTCTGACTCTTAAGACCTCAAATGGTCATCTAAGCAGTGATATAAACCGATATCAGCTTGCTCTTGGGCTGCTTCTCTAGTGGTGAGACGCTGTGGAGAAGCTCGAGAAATGGGGAGGGAGGAAATGTGTTGGTTACTACAACAGGCCATCCAGCTTAGGTGGCTCTGTGCCCAGGGCTAAGAGCCTCAGCAAGTCCTGACATCATAGTAGAGGTGCATGTGAACAGTGTCAGCCCAAAAGAACTGAGCAGCAACTGGCTTCCAAGACACACAATCTCAGCAAAACCTTGACAATACCTACAGTCTGTTATCTCACGTTTTCACTCCCCTCCCACCAGAAAATGGCCTTCCAGCCTGGGACAAACAGAAGCCCCGTCCAGAGCGAGGACAGGACTGGAAGCTCGTAGGAATGTCCGAAGCCTGCCTGCACAGGAAGAGCCATGTGGAGAGGCGCGGTGCACTGAAGGATGAGCAAGCATCCCCACACCTCATCCAGGCCACTTGGACGAGTTCTATATTCCATCTGGATCCTGACGATGTGAACGATCAGAGCGTCTCAAGTGCCCAGACCTTCCAGACCGAAGAGAAGAAATGTAAAGGTAACCGACTTCCCACATTACCACACGTGTGCATCTCTTCCATGGGGTGCTCCTCCTTCATTTCTTCCCCTGTCTAGTGTCAGTGTGTTTCCCTGGCTGATCCTCCATGTTGTCTTCATCCTCTAATTTTCTGTTAAGCATTAATAAACAAGCAGGGTCCAAAGGCAAGCACTTCGTGCCATACCCCAACACTGGAGAGATCCTTTTTATTTCTTTAAGGAGCAAATGTGTTGTTAGTTTGATCTTTAATTCTACTTCTTTCTGAGTGGAAACAGACATGGCTGCTTTCGTATCTACTTGTTTTGTGGTGTGTTTCTGAGTTTGTGCATATGCATATGTTTCTTATCCCAGTTGCACCAGTAGCTAACGGGATTTCGATGCCTGCCTTTAACCTACATAGACAATTCATGCTTGACAGGGAGATTTTAACATGTCTTGTGGTCACTAAATCCTGTGTCACGGTCATGGAGAGAAGATTAGGGTGTTAGGCAGTTGTCACCTCATGAAGGAGGAGGTAGTCACCTCAACAGGGGAAGCAAAACCAGCCAAAGCAGCCCAGGTTCCTGATCACATAAGACTTAGCTGCTGTCACCTCAGGCCACCCCACCTGACAGATGTCTTCCATGCTGATCGCGTTATGGTCTTAGGGTTGCCCAAAATCTTTGCTTCTTAAAGCAGCCTGTGTCTGTAAGTGTCCAAATTCTTGTAACTACCCATTCTTTTCCAGTTGAGAGCTTAAAAGCTAAAAAGACTGTGATTGGCCTTTTGGTTTTTACTTGTGATAAAGTTTAAATTGTCTGTTTGAAAACTGAAAATCTCACAATCAAATAACAATATATCACATATCGATACATAATAATAGATGAGCCATGAAGAAGCATATCACTGCCCTGTCTTGAGCATAAGCCACAGTTACACTTATCACTCATGAATAAGAACCCAGGTCTTCCTGATTTTCTGGAAACACTTCAGAACCTCCATAACTTCCAGTTTACTCTGAAAGATCCAATTTCTCAGGCAGATGTTTTCCCTTGAAATGCATTATCCGAAGATGGCATCCTCAGCTCTGACTGGAGCACAGGCAGGAACACCATGTTCCTTTTGAGAGGTGATACTTGAACTTCCGTGTTGATTATTAGAAGTTTAAAGGTTTTTTTTTTTAATGTTTTAAATTGAAATAGAACCCACTACCTCCCCCTCCTTCTCCTCCTTCTAGTTTCTCCCAGGCACTCTCCCTTCGACATCTCCCATGTCCCCACCCCACTCTCAGCTTGGTAGCTTCTTTTTCTATGATTATTATTGTGACCCACATACATACGTATGTGTATGTGTATACACAAATACATAAATACAACCTGCTGAGGAGTCTGTTTTGTTGTTTGCATACATATTGTTTCAGGGCTGACCACTCTGCACTGGACAACCAATAAGGGGTTCATACTTGGGAGAGGCTAATTCTCTTTCTGCAATCATTAGTTGCCTGTAGTTCTCTGTCTGGGGTGGGACTCTGTGAAATTTCCACCTTCCACCTTAATCTGCCCATTGGTCTAGCCATTATTACAGTCTTGTTTATGCAGACATTTCCAGGAGAGACTCTGAAATTTTGAAAAGAGTATTTAGAAAAATGGCAAAATCAGATTTTTTTTCAAAGAAGTGGGTTGTAAAACAGGTGAGTCTCCATGTGTGAGTGGGTGTGCACATGCATATTTACTTGAACTACAATTTAGATTTACAAGCAGATTGAATCTTCAGATTTTATAGGTTGCAGTAAAACCTTGTCTGTCTTTGATTTATAGTGAAATGCCAACATCCTCATGATTTAAGGACCTAGTGAACTGAATTTGACTCCTTCACAACTGGGACCCAAACACATTCCTTCACAGAGTGCTGTCCCTATTATGAGGAATTTTGTTCTTAGATATGTAGAGTTCTAAACATTAAACTTTCAGTTTGTTGAAATATCTTGAAAGTAAAAGGGGGTGGGAATTCCAGCACACAGGATGCTGAGGCAGAAGGATAGCAAATCTGAGGCTAACTAAGGCTAAATATGAGACACCTTCAAAAAAGAAAAGATAAACAGACAGGTTATAGCCTTTGGGTATAAGACTCCACAGCAAAATGGCTGCACGACATTTTGAGATTGACACATTTGGACTAGGATACCAGCCTTCCCACTGTATGCTTTATGCTTAGAGCAAACTTATATAAATGTTAGGTTGATAAAAATGACCTAATACAATGTACTTAAACAGTCAGCACAGTACCTGACTTGCAGTGCACTTTAAATAGCAGCTACCATTTTTCCAGTGATCATTATTATTGGCTGTATATCATAAGTCACGTAAATTCCTTGAATAGCCCAGCGAGGAATGGAGCTGGGAAAGTTAAACAGGTGAGGGTGGGTAGGTGGGTTGTTTTATGAAGCTCAGATCTGCTGCCAGCTCTTCCTAAATCATCCAAGTGCATGTCTGTTATTCTGGTAGTGAAAGAAAAACAACAGAGGCAAACTTTGTGAGGTTTCCAGAGATACCACCAAGGCTCACTTTGACCTGGGCATAAAACAGTGTCCCGATTCAGCATGGAAATGACACCCAAGTGGCCTGAGTCACAAAGCCCAAAAATCTACTGAAGTAAATTTCCCTCACGTCTTAGCACACTGGTGAGTGAGGCCTACATTTCCCTTGGGAGTTGGCTCTTCTCCATTGGCTCTGTTGATCTGCTGTGTCTATAAAGTCCATAAAGAAAGTGTTGTCTGAGGGCCATTTGTACTGGGCATTTACTTCCTGGCTGGCCACCACCCTGAAAACGGTTGATGTCCCAGCCTGCTCTTGTCTGCATTTATCGTCTGGTGTTTGTACAAGGCCTACTGTGTCCAGGACATTATGCTTGATGTCTAAGCATGAAAAAAGAGCATTTAAGCCAAAAGGACATTTGATTAGCCTCCTTCCAAGCACCCCAGAAGTAATTGATAAGAACCAAATGACCTTGAACCATTTACAAAGGTTAACTTGTGGTTCAGCAATTCAAAACAATAAATTGGCTGCACAATAAGCCCGTCCCCAAATCAGTAATCTCCCAAAGCTAGACCAGAATACTTTCATGCATGGTTTGTGGGCTGCAAACTGATCATTGTCACTCTCTGCTGATGCAAGGCGAGAAATGGAGAACCAGCTTCAGAAACCTTCACAGCACCTTATCATCACCCACAATCCAGATGCCTCATCAATGGCTGCCACACCCTGAGCCAGACACAGACCAGTTTGGTACTGTCAGACTTGCCTGATCAGCCACATGTGGCCAGAACTGTGCCAAAGTCTTTAGCACGAAAAGGAATGCACTGGTCTCTGATGGGTGGGGTTTCTTAATACCCTTACTTCAAATCATTTGAGAATCGTTGACTGATATGTGCAATACTCTCAAATGCATTTTGTTTGAAGCTTATTTGGGGTTCCTACCTCATATTTTAAGCAGCACATATGAGTACTTTATTAGCTGCATTCTTGCTAAGTGAGTTACCTGGCGGGTGACACCAGCTCTTGAGCCCCCTGACATTCTGTGTCAGAGACTATACCACCTCCTCCTTTCCTTCCCAGAACCCATGCTGACTTATCCTGGGCTCAAAATGTGCACACCAGAGAGTGGTACTAACAGTATCAGAAATGAGAGTCTGAGCTGTGTGTGGTGATCCGTTGTGAAACCTCAGCACTCCAAATGCAGCGCTAAAGGAGGAGGAGGACAGTGAGCTGGAGGCCAGCTTGGACCACATAGTGAGACCTTTACTAAAAGAAGGACTAGAAGGAAAGAGAAAGAAGAATGTGAGGTCCCAGCTGGACC
Source organism: Peromyscus aztecus (assembly GCA_902168405.1). Classification (NCBI taxonomy): domain Eukaryota; kingdom Metazoa; phylum Chordata; class Mammalia; order Rodentia; family Cricetidae; genus Peromyscus; species Peromyscus aztecus. Next base: position 18,030 of record CABHPQ010166106.1, read on the forward strand.
CTTGAGTTGGAGAGCCTAGAGATGGAATGGACCCTAGAATCTGTGTTTCAACTGTCCCTTCTAGTGACCCTTTAGACCAGTGTCCCCAAGCCTTTGAGAGACTCATAAGGACTCAGGGCAGGAAAGGGCCTGCCACCTAGTGGGCACTCAGGAATATGCCTGTCCCTCCATTCCTAGGAACCGGCTGGCAATCCCATCTTGGGAACATTTTGGGCCTCACAATATGCTCACTCACTCCCCTGGGTAACATTCCATTGGATGATAGATCCCTTCTGGAAAGCCCCTACTTCAGGATTGGAACTCTGATCCCCTCTGAAATTATCCCAAGACTTCTCCCCCTCTGTCCACCCAGGCTCCCTAAACTTCTGTTGAGAACCACAGAGTTGAACAAGCCCAGAGGGTTGGTCACAGATAGAGAGATGATTCATTGAAGCTAGACCTCAGTAGTCCACTGAACCCATAAAGTAGGGCCTCCACAGTAGTCAGGAACTTTCCAGAAGGATGCATAGGGGCTGTTGGGATGACAGTCTGGGCTGAGTCACCTCCCTGGACACTATTGAGAGAACAGCAGCAATCTAATAATGCCACTGAAATTTCTCTGTAAATCTGTACCATGCATGATGCTAAAACAGATGAATCTCAAATTTTAAGGAAGGAGAAAAGAGTCAGAAAAATTTTAATGCATCATTATCTTTCCTTCTAAATGCTCTATATGGTTTTGCAAGGGAAAAGATGAAAATTTCAGTAAGTTATAAAATTATAATTTTTAAAAATAAATTTTTCCATTTACCAAGGACAAACACTATTACAATTTTTCTCACATTTCAGTCCTTTCTTTTCTATCTACTTTTTTATAGACTTGGGTCATCCAAGGCACATCATTTATAACCAGCTCTTAATGCTTAGCAATAGATCATCAGCATTTTCCCTTGCCATTAAAATATTCTACTGAATACTGACATTTATTGGCAATAGATTATTCTTTCTTGTAGCTAAAATATCATTTATTAAACCATCCCCCAAAGCTCCGACAATTTAAAGTAATTTTTAAATAATAAAATTTAAATAATGCCTTATTTCAGTAAAGGGGAAGACTATTAATCCATGGTCCTCGTAGAAAACAGGTGACTCGGATCGACAGTAACACTTTAGATGATATACAGCTCTCATTCACCAAGATAACAAAGTGCCCTGAGAGTCGGAGACATAAGCAAGTCACTGTGTGCTTTGCAATCCTTCAAGGTAGATGTTCACCCTTTCAGCAGTTCACACTGTCTTTGTCCGTAAGTTAAACACCAGGACATCATCAAGTGAGCTATACCGAGAAGGTAAGGGAGTACACAGTTGGAACCCTCCCGTGGGTCCCGCCTGCTCCAGCTGTCGCTATTCTCCACTGTGCCCTAATCACCACAGATCACAGCACTCAGTCCCACTGAATAGAACAGTGATTCATACACCTCAGGCCAGTCGAGGAGCGTTAGTGCTCAACATGATAATAAGGGCTCACCACCAGTTTCTGGCATGCACCAGACAGCTGTGTGTTTTCTTACTTCAAAGTCAGGAGACAAACTCTGTAAATAAGTAAGTAGGGGCCGATAGAACTAGAAAGGAAGGGCAAGGTACCAACTAGCATGGAAGGGAGTGAAAATAAACTAGAAATGGTAATGTAGAAGGAAGGAAAACATCAGACAGTCAAGGTTCAGGTTCATCCAACTTCACTTCTCATTGAGATGCAGCACAGAACCATAGATGGACCACTGTGGGCTTTCCAAGGTCAGCATGGCTGTGTCTGTAATATGGAGAGAGGCAGATCTGATCACTCTGTCCCTCTTAAAATACCCTGCCCCTCAGAAACACTTGCACAAGGATCTGAATGGTCGACTCTTTGCACTTTGCTCCTGTGGCTGATAAATTGGAAATAATCTAAATCTTTCCATTCCATGTTCAAATAAATCAAAGTGTATCTAAGATATCTATTAGAAAAACGAAAAGTGTATTTTGGAAGTGTGGTTTAGGGATACTTAATAAAGCAAGCATGTATTAACAATATGGCCCTACTTGCCAGGCAGTGGTGGCGCACGCCTTTAATTCCAGCACTTGGGAGGCAAAGCCAGGCGGATCTCTGTGAGTTTGAGACCAGCCTGGTGTACAGAGTGAGATCCAGGACAGGCACCAAAACTACACAGAGAAGCCCTGTCTCGAAAAACAAACAAAAGAAATTTAAAAACAATATGACCCCACTTACGACTTTGAAAATCTGCATAGTTGAACTAATAATATGCATAAGGACCAGTTCCCAGTTGCACAGCAAACTTATTTCTGGAGCTACCTTGGGGGGAGAAAAAGCATGCAGGAACAGTGGTGCTGATCTTAATTCTACATACAAGTATGTTTACCTTTGGAAAGCAGACCTTTCCAACAGTGTATCAATGAATGTCTTATGTGGCGCCTACATACGAGTATGATCTTTCCAACAGTGTGTCAATGAATATCTTCTATGACGTCCTAGTAGCAAGAGACTATGTTTTTGAATCAGATGTCATAAGTTGACCTCTTGCTTTCTAACTCAGAAGCTCAGAGTGAATCACTGAGCCTCTCTGATCCTCAGACTAAGGTAATGTGATTGAATGACCTTTCAAATTTCTATATAGATAGAGGAAAATATGAGTAAAGCCCTCAATATAATTTCTAGAATTTAGTGAAGATTGAATAAATTGTTACTGTTCTCAGGATATAAATACTCTTCTATGGGTCTTTCTGGTTTCTGTGACCTTTCTGACCTCAAGTCACCCTGCGGAACATGAGAAACTGAACTGAAGGTAAATGACTAAAGGACAACAGAATGTCACATCAGGGGTAGATCAGGGACACAGTGGTTGACAGAGTTTATGGTGAAATCAAAATATTTTTGCAAGGCTTTTAAAATTTTAAAACCTTTCATGAAAAATCACCAAATATATGAAGTTAGCTGAGTTGGGATCCGATTCAGATATTCTGGTTGCAAGTGCCAGGTCTCTCTGAGATTACCCTGTTCCAGGATCCTATGCAAAGAACTTGGCACAACGGGACACTCACATTACATCAGGCACAGGGGTTCCTACCCACCATGACGGAGACAGTGAGTTCCCATGTGCACCTGATTGCACAGCCTGGGCATGTATTCCTGATTCTGCCACTTGCTGCCTATTAAGTTTGAGCAAGGCACTTGCCTTTCTGATCTCCATTTTATTATCTGAAAAAATGGAGAGGTTTTTGATAGAAATAAGCTCTTGGATGGTGTTCCAGAGACAGATCAGTAGATAGAAGTTGTACTCCTCTGATGAGGCTTGGAAAGACCATGAGAAGTACTGTGGGTATTGAGAGTGCCAAACACTCATGGGAGAATAACTTCTGAGCCCACACTGAACTGAGCCAGTTCTGCTGTGAATGGAAGAGAATAGATACAGAAGCTGCATCCCCTGACACTTTCAACAGGTAGTTCTTGAAGTCGGGCACAAGTAGATGGTTAACCGTGACAAAGTGCTCTGAAGACACAGGCCATCTGCCATTTCTGACACAGATTGAAACTACAAAGATGTTCCAGTCAAATTTAGACAGATGTGTGAATGGCATATTGATCCTGACTATAAAGACAGCCTGAGAATCCTCAGATTCCCTAGCACCCAGCCAACACTTGGAAATGTGGGACCAGTCAATCATGGATTGGTTCTTGGCTCCAAAACTAACCACTTAGCATTGGATAAATAACTAATTCTCCCCAACAAAGAACAGAGAGATTAATTGGTGACAAATAAAGGAAAAGGATCTACATTCCACTGTTAGTTTTTCAATCCTGAAATCATATTTCCACTTGTGAAGAAAATGGGAATGAATGTGTTAAATCAGCACAGGCCAAAAAAACTCAACCTGTGATCACCATGAAGATACAGTGCACAGTCGAAACTGATTGAAAAATTGTGTCTCATTCCATCTCCTTCAGTAGTCTTATTTCCCTTGGGATCCTTCTCCCCTATGGCCCAAAAACCTTCAGGTCCTCAAGACCCCATTTTCAGTTCCCTCAAAAGTTTCTGAAAGCATTGTGTACTCCATAATAAACTCGCTCCCTGAAGGTGTGGATGGACCTTTGGGGTCTGAGTATTCCAGAGATGTAGAGGTCACATACCAAAGGTGGTGTCAAAAATGGTGGCGGGCCTTGTCTTCAGGATGGTCCCTTACTCCAGTGACTATACTGTGACTGGTTCTGATGGTGAGCTGTACTCAACACAATACTCTTTCCGATTCAGATGAATTTAGCCTACTTGACACAAGCCTGTTCAGGGTATGAGAAACCCAGAACGAGATGACCTTGGAAATAAGATGAGAGTCAGAAAGCCCCATGACCCAAGGCCATTCTCCATGGCATTGACTTGAACAGGATTATGAGCTTTGGAGAAGCCATATCCCTGTGACATCTGTCAGTATTAACTTATACAAGGAGATTGACTTTATTAAACATTACTGCCTCTTAAAATGCAGGACCAGGCTGAAAACAGGGCTGTCTAACTCATATCTCTGTTATGAAGCCACTTGGCATTTGAGCTAGAATATTGTGTGGGGCCAGTGCTTTATTTGTGTAGATGACAATATTCTATGAATGGCAGGTTTCACCCCCATTTCCTCATAGTTGTCTCATGATATGCAGCTATAAAGGCCATAACTACTTTAAGTCAGACCTTAGGACTAATGAAATGATACTTACTGAGCTCTTTGTTTGAGTAGCTTTGCAAAGAACTCCTTATAATAAGCCTCAGATATAAAAGTAAAGGTCAAAATCCATGTAAGTAGGATCCACTGCCCTTTAGGAAAGAAAAAATACATGTTAATCTTTAGCAGCACTTTCAACCAGATAGGTTTCTATGGAGACAGGTATCTGATATGGATTCATCCCACTTAATAGCCATGAGCAGTCTTAGGGTACAATGCTTTCCTCTTGTCCCTGAGGCTCAGAGATATGATACTTAACCCTAGCTTTCTTTGAAAGGACCTTTCTTTACCTGTGTCTTTATTTTACCTTTTTCCTCCAGAAAAGGACTGGGGGAAATCTGAAGGCTTTACAGTTGGTCACAATCAGTCAAAATCTCACCACCAAAAGCTGAGAGAGTCACACACTAAGCCGACCCATTGTTTTCTCCAACCAATCACAGCCTTTCGTTTTCCCTTATTGTTATGTTGGGTACACATTGTATATACTATTGTTATGTTGGTTATACATTGTATATACACTGCCTGCTTTGGGAGTTGGTTTCCTCTGTCTTTCAGGGCAGTGACATTTTTCAAGCTATGCAGGCTGATTCCTGTGCACCTTTCCTTCAATTTGTCCTTTAAGTTGCATGATTTCTGGAGGACCTGGAGTTGTTTTTGGTATCTTCTTTTAGAGGAACCTTGGGCTAACCCATACACCTCTTGCCTACACAGTGTTCTGCCTCACTCGCTTGATCTGTGGGTGTGGCTGAGAGGGTATGGTTTGCATTTTACCTAGCATTATTATTACAAAAATTAACCCTCTTAACTAAACACTTCAGAATGACTCCTAAAACAATGGGGCTTCTCTTAGATGACCATGACGTAATTATCAGGATCAGGAAACTTGACGCTAGTGCAGCAAACTACTTTCTAATGGACATGCTTTATTCAAATGTCACACTCTGTCCCCTTTCCCACTCCATGAAGGGACATATGACTGAGCTGGAGAGAGGACCTGCCAATGTAGAGTTTAATAGGCTGCCACCGCCACTTGTCCTTCATTCCAGTCTTGCTTTCTGGCCCAGGACACGGGGTTATGTGCTTCATTTAGTAGTTGTGGGTCACTGGGCTCTCTCTACAACTTTATTAAGGTATCGTTGACAAATAAAAATTGAATATATTTGTAGTGTAGAATTGTTGCTTTAATATCTGTCTACATTGATATTATTTAAATTAAGCTTGTTAGTACAGGTGTCACCTCACATCTTCATAATTTGCTGTGGTGAGAACATTTAATATCCAATCATTCAATAACTTTTAAGGGAAGGGCCCATTGTGGTGAACTATATGCATCACATCCTGCTGTGTAATGGATCCCTGAGCTTCTTCCTCTTGACTGAAATTTGACTTTTATCCAGCATCTGTCCATCCCCTGGGCCTCCTGTGGATGACTTCTAGGCACCACCATCCCTTTGATGTTTTTAGGTTCCACATCTAAGTGAGATCATGCAATTTGTTGTTCCATGCCTGGCTTATTACAATAAGCATGGTGTCCCACAGGCTCAGGTCAGTCTGCTTAAACCTGGAACAGATCCAAAGTCCTTCTCTTGTCTGCCCTTCTGAGTTTTGGTATTTTTTAAGATATGTGAGCTTATTCTGTATTACCCTGAATTTAGGGTTCACTGGTGTTTCCTTAGCAGAAGTACTAAAAAGTCACAGCATCATTTAATCATGTGAATCAGAGAATATCCATGTTCCAGCCCCATGTCTTCATATCCTCATGTGAGGCACCCATGCCTTCATTAGGAACTGGTTCCTTATCTCACTATGCTCAGTGGAAGTGAGTTTTGTAAAAGTCCTCTTTTTTAAGCATCCGCTCAATGCTGTAAGGGTGAATGCCTCAAAATATTGGGAACTAGGAGGGTCCGCGCCCCCCCCCCATAGTCCCCTCCCAGGGTCAGGGAAGAATCTACAACCAGCTGATAATTTAATCTCTGATGAAAAGAAATGAATCTATGCACATGAAACCCCTTAATGCATACACTTTATTCTTCTTTGTCAGTTCTCTCTCTACACATCTTCTATTCTGCTCTCATGCCTAGCTCCTTTCTTGCCTGATTTCTCTCTACATTTATCTGCTGACCCCTCTAAGTTCTATCTTATTTCCTTCATCTTAGTTCTGTTCCATCTAGGTTCTCATCCATCTAGTTCTTTCCCATCTATGTCTCTCCAGAATCCAGTTATAAACCCAAGCAATAGCAATCCTCTGGTAGAGCAAGGTCACCAGGCTTGAATTCTTATGGGAGTCATAAAGGCAGGTAAGAATTTTCCTCAGGCAATGACCATCAGGCTTTCTTTTACAACCCAAAAGGGGGGTTGTAAAGGAGGAGGTCAATAGAGAGCTAATGATCAATTAGTTTATCACGAAAGGAATTTATGTGCTCAATCTACATACCTAGAAGTGGTTAGGTAAGAAATTAGGAGTCTATTAGTAAAAGGAGGGTCTCACCCTAACTTGCACAAGAAATAAAGCTATCCTCCTGACCTAGGGGACAGGTGTTGTTTCATTTGGCCTTGGATGCTTGATAGGTATTTTAGATAAATACACTATTAGGAGTTCTTGGAAGCATGCATAGCATTACAAGAAAATCACTGTAGGAACCAGCTAATATACATGCAAATGCTAAAGTATCACTAAGACTTCTTAAGCCATGGCTTGACCTTTGGAGAAGTCCTTGACTTTTCCAAGTAGTAGCTTTTGTGATAGTAGATGAATTCCATTTCATTTTCCTGTGGCTTGCAGCATCGAAACTAACAGTTGACTGTTTCTCTGTCAGCTGTGATACATTTGAAGCTAGTGTGTGTCAGATGAAACTCAGGGAAACTACTGGAGACCAGCTTCACATCCCAAGGGCCTTGCTGTGGGTCATCAAAAGGGCAGTACCATGTCACACAGCTCTTCACCATTTGGCCTGGCCATTCTTTCCTGTAGTTGGAGTTTTCTCCAGTCCTGCTCGGGCCTGCAGCTGATCAGACCCAAGTAAACACACAGAGACTTATATTACTTATAAACTGTATGGCCATGGCAGGCTTCTTGCTATCTAGTTCTTATATCTTAAATTAACCCATTTCTATAAATCTATACATTGCCATGTGGCTTGTGGCTTACCAGTACTTTACTCTTGCTTCTCATGGCAGTGGCTGGCAGGGGCTCCTGACTCAGCCTCCCACTTCCCAGAATTCTGCTCTCTGCTTATCCTGCCTATACTATACTTCCTGACTGGCTACTGGCCAGTGTTTTATTTATCAATCAATCAGAGCAACACATTCACAGCATACAGAAAGACATTCCCAGCACTTTCCTTCCCTTAACCAAACCGATTGATTAACTTAGAAAACAGCTGAGGTGGGGGCATATTTTAGGCTAGTCTTGGCATTTATAGGTAATTTTCAGAACATTTTGATATGTGAAATAAAATTAAGACTTTCAGTTTACAATTTCTAGATGTGAATCTCAGGGGTACCAACAAGAAATCAATCCTAGTTCTTAAAAACTCTATAAAAAAAATCCTCTTCCATTCCCTCCTCAACTAGTGCTTCATGTGTAACCCATCCTCCATTTCCCAGCAAGCGGAAGTTTTTTTTTGTTACAATGTCATAGAATAGTGTGAAAGTGCTTCTGAGCTATGCCTTGTTTATCATGGCTTTATTACATGCCTGCTTGAGACAACAGACACTGAAACTGTCTTGATTTTCACAAAAAGGTTTTGCTTTGAGTGTATTCTAAGTCTGCAGGGCTGTAGCACATGCTGAAGTTCTGGTTAATGGAGACACACATGGAGCCTGGGCCGTAAATTGGCAGTAATTCTGTTGAAAGCAGGCAGTGATGCAAATTCTACTGGCCTTTTGGCGTTAGGTTAGAGTGAAGAACATTCCTGTGTCGTTCCTTAAATGAGGTGTGCATCTATCAAAACCTCACATGGCACACTGAGGTTGTGTACAATTTTTATGTGTGTGTTTTTGGATGTTTTAAATTTTTGTGTGCTAGGACTTGGTCCCAGGACATCATGCATGCTAGACAATGAGCCCAGACTGTCATGCATGCCATACAAGTGCCCTGCCACTAACTACAGCCCAGAATGCTCAACTTTTATGAGTTTTTGCACCATTAAAAATTAATTCCATTTACATCTATAGAAAAAAGAATGAATAATTCCATTTTATTTTTCATTTACTTGACGCTTATAGGAGCATTCAGTGTGCAGATCCTGCTTCCTGTTTATAGTGTGTATGTGTGTGTGTGTGTGTGTGTGTGTGTGTGTGTCTACCTGTTTCCTGTGGGTGTGTGCATGCACAAATGGGGGGCAGAAGTCAATATCAGGTGTCTTCCTTGATCATCTTACACATTTTTTCATATTTTAATTAATTTAACTTGCTCTCTGATAATTTCACGAATGAATTTAATGCATTCTTCTATAAAGGAGAGTGGAGTACTTATGAAAATGTGACATCTGTACATAATTGAGTTTTATTCAACCATAAAGAATAATAATATGGCATTTGCAAGAAAATGGAAGGAACTGGAGCTGGACCCAGAAAGAAAAAAAAATCATGTTTTCTCTCCTATGTGGAACCTAGATTCACATGTAAATAAATATATGAACATAGATTCATACATACATAGGACAAGTCGAGGGAAAACTCTTTGGGATGAAAATGGAGACTAAAGAAGGGAAAGGCAATCAAACAGGCTAGGTAACTGCACACATTGTACAACATTACTGTAAGAAAAAGCTCTGATGTGGGTCAAGCCATGGTCTATGGGTATAGCAATTTTTTTGGTATGTAAATTTAGCAGAACAATAAAAGCAGGTTTTCCCCGAGGGCCCACGACCTGTCGACTCTAAGGTTCTTGGCCACTTTAGCAGTGTAGGGAATGGGCCTTAAATCCAATCAAAGAGTGACTGGTTGTTCCTGTGACGTTTGTGGCACTGTTGCACCAGTTTATCCTACAGACAGGGCGCTGCTGTGGGTTGCAGAGTTTGTAGCTGGGTGATACTGACGATCGCTTTTCTCCTCCAGCAGCATGCAGAGTATCTTCCAGAACCATGAATGCTTGGTGAAAGGCTGGGTAGCAGGCCTGATGAGCACAGAGAGATCACTATCAGCTCATGGGGAAATAGTTGAAGCTGAAGGCATTGATGGGGTTACCTACTCTCTTAGTTAAGGTTCCTTTTGCTGTGAAGACACACCATGACCACAGCAACTCTTATAAAGGAAAACATTTCATTGGCTCTGGCTTACAGTTTCAGAAGTTTAGCCCATTATCATCATGGCATATCAGCATGCAGGTAGACATGGTGCTGGAGAGGTAGCTGAGAGATCTATGTCTTGATCCACAGCCAATAGGAAGTGAACTAAGTCCCACACTGGGCATAGCTTGAGCATATGAGACCTCAAAGTCTATCCCCACAGTGACACACTTCCTCCAACAAGGCCACACCTACTCCAACAAGTCCACACCTCCTAATGGTGCCACTCCCCTATGGGCTAAGCATTCAAACACACAAGTCTATGAGGAGCCAAACTCCTCAAACCACCACACCTGCTAAGGCTATGAGTGATCAGAAGGTGGTTGAAGACTGACCCCAAAGGAAAACCAGTTTCAAAAGGCAAGCAAAGAGCCAGGTGTTGTGGCTCACACCTAAAGTCACTTGAGAGGCTAAGATAAAATCACCATGGGCTGGAGACAAAGCTGGGCTACATAGTATGTTCTAGGCCATCATGGGTTAAGAGTAAACCCTGCACTACCTCCCCCAGTTGGAAGGCTAGAAGAAGGGACAGGCCATCCCTTGGAGAAGACTAAAAAGAACTAATCAGAAACAGAAGGCCCTTGAGAAAAGACAGCATGGTAGGGACATGTCTCAACCACCTGAGTGGTGGTGGCTGTGGGAGACTGGAGCAAGGCCAAATGTCAATGCAGTCATGATACTGTAGATGTAACCAACCGTCGTATAAATAAGAAACACAGAACCAATGCAAAGAAGAAAGCCAAGAGGTCAGAGCTAAGAGCCAAAACCTTACCCTTCCTCCTGCAGTGGTCCTACCTCTCCGAAGGAGCCCGTACTTCCTGGGTTAAAGTCTTTTTATAGAGTCTCTGTTCTGCCTTCTCATTGGTTGTAAACCCAACCACAGGACTGCCTCATTACGGCCTATCTGTATAGACCTCCAGGTGTTCTATGGTTGGTAATGAGATTAAAGGCATGTGTATCCAATGCTGGCTGTATCCCTGATCACACAGAGACTTACCTAGCTCTGTCTACCAAGTGCTATGGTCACAAACGTACACCACCGCTGCCCTGCTTTCCTATGGCTTGCTAATAGCTCTGACCCCCAGGCAACTTTATTTATTATACAAATAACATTTTAATACAAAAGAAAATATCACCATATGATACTGTTGTGTTCAGAGGTGCAAAGATGCCAGAAGACGTTTCTTGTTACCAGAGCCTGAGCGGCAATGACAGTTTGCTAAGTATTGTCTTACTGGAAATACCAGATCACATAAAGCCAGGTTATAGACCAGGAAAATTGAGCTGAGCTGGCCAGGTGGAGTGTGACTTTTTTTCCCTAGACTAATTAAGCCTAACACTTTTCACACAAAAAGCAAAGGCAAAGCATCAGAGAGGAGCAGGAGCCAAGAGAAATGGACCACACAAAAGAAGCTCTGAGAATCCTGGGCTCAACATAGCAGTGGTGAGGCTGGAGAGGGGACAGGAACCAGCTTGGAGGACACCTGCCTTTCTCTACAGGGGTGGCTCTCAGAGTGCAGCCAGCATCAGAATCAGATAGCGCTTGCATATCACCCACAGCATTTGGGGTCCACTAGGTCAGAGCTGGGTCCTGCATTTCTAAGAAGTGTCTAAGATGTGGATAACTGGTCCAGGAGCCACAGTCCCAGATCAAAGAACTTTGGGGTCTGGTCTACATCCCTTGTGGAAGTCCAAAGGCTGCTTTCTTTTATCGACTCTTCTAGTGAAAAGCCATAGAGAATGAGGTGACAGGGCCTCTGTATGAATGGACTAGGGTAGCCATCCCACCTTAAGGAAATAGAACAATCCGAACTCTAAGGCGGTATGGAGAAGGCCACAGCATTTCAGGCCTTCAGAACTTCCCTTCCAGTAACCTACCCCTTTCCTCACTTGTTCGCCCCACACATGCCACTCCCGTTGTGGCCCCAGAGTGTCTTGTTCCCACTTCAGGGTTCCTCTGCGCCGTCACCAGCCCACTCCCTCTCCAGCAGTCAGCCACACTGTCACACTCTCATGCACATTTTCATAAAAAGCACATTTTGTTTTGTGAATGACTGTGAGCCAGCCTCCCCTTGCTACCTTTTTGTGGAGCTGTAACAAGACAGAGTTATCAAAAAGCTTTTATTGAACACCAAGAGCAAAAAAAATTAAAATTAGGAACAAATTCCAAGGAAGACTTAGTCTGAGAGCCCAAAGGCACAGGAGGACCCTTAGGGACTTCCCCTTCTGCCCAGGAGCTCTCCTCCTTTGTCTGATCTGTGTTCTCTCACATGTGATTTCAGAAATGCACCCGACTTCCAGGTGTTCCCTGTGTCCCCACATTTGGCTCCACCCCCAGCATGTAGCCCAACAGAGCAGGAGTCCAGGTCTGGAGCATCTGTGATAGATATCAGATCATAAGGGGTGTGTGTGTGTGTTACTAGGGATCAAACTCAAGTCTCCTGCATGCAAATCTATTGCATTGAGCTTCATCCTAGCTTGAGATGAATATTTTCAGGGGCTCTTTAGTTTTGTAATACCTTCCTCTGTCTCCCACCTCTTCCCTTCCTGATGCTCTTCCTCTTCCCCCTCCTCTTCCTCCTCTTTCTGAAAGAGTCACACTATATTGCCCAGGGCTGGTCTTGATCTCATGGGCTCAACCAGTCATCCTGCTTCAGCCTCCCAAGTGCTGATGTTAAAGACATGTGCCACCACACCTAGCTAAAATAATATCTTTGAAAAAATAATAAACACGGACCTTGGTGCACTGTTCTGTCTGAGAGCCAATATTGTGTATTCATTCAGGGTCATGGGCCTTCGGATTCATAACAGAACAAGGAACTTCTAGAGCTAGAGCAAGTGGCATTTACAATCTCTATGAGGAGCAGGGGAAGAAAGCATGTGAAGTGTCCTTGATGCCAAGAAGAGCTTGGAGTACCACAGGAGAGGGACACTGGGCAGGAGAAAGGAGTGGGCAAGGGCCTGGGGAAGGCCCATGTCAAGGGCAGATACTTCCTTCTCAGTGTAGGAAGAAGCCACAGGACATGGTGTTACCTGGTCAGCTATTTTTAAACATCTCACCAGGTGCTGTGTCAATAAAAGACAAGCTAAAAGAAAGACCCTGTGCTCCTGCTAAGAGGTTGGGGCACAGGTGATGAAGGGAAGGGATGTGTCGAGGTCATTTGCTTAGAGCCTGTCTTAGTCAGGGTTTCTATTGCTGTAACAAAACACCAGGACCAGAAAGCAAGTTGGAGAGGAAAGAGTTTACTTGGCTTACACTTCCATATTGCTGTTCATCATCAAGACAGGAACTCAAACAGGGCAGGAACTTGGAGGCAGGAGATGATGTGGAGGCCATGGAGGGGTGCTGCTTACTGGCTTGCTCCCCATGGCTTGGTTAGTCTGCTTTCTTATAGAACCCAGGACCACCAGCCCAGGGGTGGCTCCACCCAATAGGCTGGACCCTCCCCTATCAATCACTAATTAAGAAAATGCCTTACTGCCAGATCTTATGGAGACATTTTCTCAATTTTGCTTCCTCCCTTCAGATAATTCTTGTTTGTGTGCCAGGTTGGCATAAGACTAGCCAGCACCGAGTCCTAGATGGACGGTGGCCTTGAAACCAGATGACTGAGAGAGGACAGAACACAAGGTTCTAGAGAGTGGGAGGTGTCTGTGAGTGGTGCAATTATAGTGGTGAAGTGTGGCTGAATTCCAATAAAACTTTATTGACAAAAGACTAAATTTAAAAAAAAATGCTTTATTTAGCACATAGTTCAAAGTCTTCTGCCCTCTGACTGGAATTGAAAATGTAGACTATGCAGCGCAAATCAGCCGCACTCTGGAGCTACCACCCTTCAGCCATATAATGACAGTCATTATTGCCATGTGCAGGCCTTTGCTGCAGACTGCATCTGCCACTGTTCGAAGTGTTTTACTTCAGTAGATCCCCTAATCTCTAAAATAAGGCAAAAATACTTACGCCTCTATTGTGAACAAAGAAACTATGACATCAATAAGTTTATTTCTCTCATGAGAAAAAAAGTCCAGACATTGTCAGGACAGTGCAGTGTGGCAGTGTTGTGGACTTCAGCTACCTAGGCTTCTTCCCGTCACTTATCCACCACCTCAGTGACCGAAGTGGAAGCAAGGACTGTAGCCATCACTCGTACACTGTTGACAGAAGATAGGCAGGACAATGGCGGAGTGAACGCCAGGCACCTGTGGTCTTCGATGCTGTGTTTTGAGTTTCCTAGAAACTGCTGTACACTGCTCCCTCTGTCACAACTGATCGGCCAGAATTTTAGAAACCATCCAGGCACGAGGGAGATTAGCAAGTATTTTTTCCAGGGACCACGTGCACGAGTAAGACTTGGAGTATGTAGTGCTACAGCAGAAAGTAAGAGCTGTCCTTAGAGCAGAAGGCAGCGCCCCTGCCAAATGAGTTGCCTTATGTTGGTTCATCCATTTTCAGTACATGCCATTGTAAGCTCAGTTGTGAGGCCTTCTGTGCAATCAGCTCATGTTTGAGATCTACACGCTAAAGAGCCAGCTCACAGGTGGCTTCTTCTGCCCAAGGCCAGCTCACAGTGGCCTCTTCTGCCCAAGGCCAGCTAACAGTGGTCTCTTCTGCCCATGGCCAGCTCACAGTGGCTTCTTCTGCCCAAGGCCAGCTCACAGGTGGCTTCTTCTGCCCAAGGCCAGCTAACAGTGGTCTCTTCTGCCCATGGCCAGATCATAGGTGGCCTCTTCTGCCCAAGGCCAGCTCACAGTGGCCTCTTCTGCCCAAGGCCAGCTCACAGTGGCCTCTTCTGCCCATGGCCAGCTCACAGGTGGCTTCTTCTGCCCACGACCAGCTAACAGTGGTCTCTTCTGCCCATTGCCAGCTCACAGTGGTCTCTTCTGCTCATGGCCAGCTCACAGGTGTCTACCTCTGTCTAAGGTCCGTGAGCCAGAAGGTCCTTATGTCCACACATCAAATCCATGCCTCGGAACTCAAAGATGCAGTTCCAGGTTGGTGGTGGAGGGCGGAGTTTTAAGAACCCCCAGAAGTTCATCATGAAACTGAAGGAGGAGTGAGATGACAAGTACCCTATCCATGGAGAAGGACTACCACTGCTGGGCCTCCAAATCGCTCCCTATGTAAGGAGCCTGGAGAACTTTAGTGACCTTGAGCCTCACACACTGGACTCCCAGCCCTCCGGAGGCTGAGGCAGGAAGACTAAGAGCTAGAGACCAACCTGGGATTCTTAATTCTAAAAATTCTTAATACTAAGATTTCACCAATGTTGACAGAATCCAATTTTCTGCAGAAACACATGGGTATCCAAGTTTAAACTTTTCTCAGTTGAGCTCCATATGCAAATGTATTTGAGAAACAAGACAGTTTAAAATAAAGGAAAAGAGGTGGTGAGAGAAAAAAGCAGCTGCCTTCCTGGAGACCCCTTGAAGGTTTTCTGTCTGCCTGCAGTTTTCCCAACAGACCGGATTAGTCTTGTCCTTTTAGCCCGTTCCTTTCCGTCCACAGAAAAGGGTGCACTTGCACAACAAATCACCATGGGCTGGCATACTTCCAGTGGTCACTGTGAAATCCCTCCCCAGATTATTTGACACAATTTGATACACTGTGGGCCACATAACTTCTGTTTCTCCAGTGACTGAATAGCTAGGTTGTCACTAGTTTAAGGATCTTCAGTAAAGCCTCACCTGGAATCATGACATGTGACTTGTGCGGGCCGCTCTGTCACTTCATAGACAGGCAAACCCGGTCTGTCCACAGTAGCAGGTGCTATTACTTCCTGTTAGTGTGATTTAACCAATTCTGCTACCACCAGTTAGAGTCACCTGCGTTCTTTATGTGTAAAGAGTGTCCCCACCTGCTGTGAAAAGAACACCTTTCACAAGAGCCTAGTTCTGATTTGTGTGAAACATACAAGTTACACTAGGGGGCTGGAGAGGTGGCTCGGTGGTTAAGAGTACATGCTGCTTTTGCAGAGGACTGTAGTTTGATTCCCAGCACCCACTCTAGTGCCTGAAACTGCAGACCCCCAAGGAATCTGATTGGTCTGACCTCCACACACAGGCACCAACACTCATGTATACACAGACACATACACATAATTAAAACTAATGTGTGGAGTTGTATGGCAGTAGAAAGAGGTCAGGAAGAGTCTAAAATGAGGATGAGAGGGGACACACTTGTGACATGGAAACAAAGCGAGGGAACCAGGAAGATGGGGGAGGGTAGATGGGGAAGGACACTGGGTGTGAATAAGAACACAGTGCAACAGATGTGAAGAGGATACTACAATGAAACCCGTTACTTCATTTACTAACTAAAAATAATAAGAATAATAAGTGCTTTAGAAGATGGATAAGGAGATGAGTCTCTTCCCGGTCAAAGGTCACAAAGAGAATTCAGCCTTTTTAAAGTACAGTCAAAATGCAGGTGGCCTTCAGTATGAAACCAGGCTGTTTAGAAAGGCCTAGGAGGAGGGAGGCTGTCTGAGCTGTTCCCCTTTCTCCTAGTGCATCCATCTCACTGCAGAGAAGGATCACACGCGTCTTTCATCCACAGAGACTCCTGAGCACTGTTTTTAAAGTCTTCCTTTGGAAGAAAAGTTGAACCTTTGGCTTTCATTGAGCTTGTTGGTGGTGAAAAGTAAGAAACAGCTTGGATCTGTGCCATAAGTAGAACAGGAAGGGTGGCAGCCATGTGCTGGGTACAGTGGCAGAATCAGAGCTTTGGTGCACACCTCCAAGTCAAAAAGGCCATAGCACATGGAGCTGCCAAGGAAGAAAGTGGCTGGACTGGGGGGTGAATTTTAATATTTGATCTGGAAAAGTTAAGATAAATAAATGAGATCAGACAGCAAACATAAGGCTTGGATCCTCTTTCCTGGAGTTTGCAGAAAATAGTCGTTACTTCTGATGAAATGTTTTGACGTTTTCAGTAGGCAGAACATGCTAACTGTAACGGCATGTGCATGTGCTCATAAAAATGCTTGCAAATAAATCTTCATTTGTTTTAGAGTAATCAGAGTGAAGGAGCAGTGGTAAAACGCTAGCTGTGTTCCTGGTTCTTGTGGAAACTGTAGTCTTGACAGTTTGGAATTATGGCAGTTCATTTTTCCAGGTTCAAGTACAATTGGAGATCATTCCTTTGCTTGTTTTGTGTTTTATGGATCTGTTTTGGTTTTCCAAGGAGTCTAATTTCTACCTGTCTGTCTGGGTCAGCCTGGGTTTCTTCCTTCATTTTAACTCATCTTTTGCTTACCAGCTAAGTCAATGGCCCTTTACCATATTGATGACTATGTCTTCACTCACAAGCTTTGCAGCTGTGGCCACCTGCCTTTGTACATTTAATGCACCTGTGTCCAACTTCCCTGGTGCCAGGGACCACGACCTAGTGGCACAGCACTGTCTGTATCTGCCAGCTCCATGCTTTTTTTGTAACTCAAGGGCAGTTTGTTGAGTGGTTATATAACACCCCCCTCCTTCCGGTGTGTGATCCTGTCATCTGATTCCATGTCACAGTTTAGGACTGGAGCAACATGTCAAAGTAACGGTCTTATCACCATGGACTGGAGGTTTTCAGGAGAGAGATGCCAGGAAGGTCACACACTGGGCACCATCAAGGACTCACATGTAAACATCACTACCTGTGGTTCCCACCTAAGAGTCTCTGGAAGAAAGGAAAGGAACCCATAGATTGACAGCCAAGAGTCCCACCCTCACTGATATAATGATCTGGAACACATGGACACACCACACATACACCCAGAAAAACTGTTCATAAGACTCTTAGCAAGCGCATACATTCTAATCTGGTATTTAACTTCTTTATTTAAAGACTGCAATTTTACAGAAAATACTTTTTCCTCTTGGATCACCGTTTCTAAATGTCAAATACATAAATACTACTTAAGTGACATTAAAGCTGGAAAATAATTTCAAAGACAGATTTGGAAGTAAAACATGTACATTTCCCACAAGCTTCTGTTGCGCACACACGGAGAACATGACAACTGGTATTGAGTAGGGGCATCTCTCACACTGAGCACGGACACACACTCAGTGCCCTCATAAACAAAGGATAAAGAAAGCTTATTTAAGCTTTAGACCTTGTATTAGTCAGTGTTGACAATCCAGACACTGAGCATCTGCAAGGAATAGATTAGAACTCAGGACACTAGCAGCATTCAAATACAATAAATAAATAACACAGCCAGTGGGACCCGAGTATGACTTGAAGATGGCCAGACCCAGTTATTGAAAGCCAAGTGGTGATATTCAGTGATGGAATCACATGCTAATGTTTGCACAACTAGATTAACGTCTCAGAGCCAGTTGCCAGGCTCATTACTAGTGGCTTTTCTCTGGTTCGCACTAATAAACTTGATTATTGATTTTAGGATTGTCTGTGTACCCAAGGATATTTTCTAAGATGTCTTGGTAATGTTTCATACTTAAGTTGTCAACCAGAAGGGCACTAATGAGCAATCATTTTCTAATCATGTTGAAAGGGGTTAAAACCTGTGTTTAAAATGAACTTCCTGGCCTCAGCATAATAGGCACCTTTTCTCTGTCACCGTCCTAATCAAGTGGAGGCCATTTCTACCTGCCTGCCATCTTCCCCAGGAATTAGCTTGTGTACACAGCTTAAGACCTTTGTAGTCCTAAGTCTGCTCTCCACAGCATTGGAAGAGCAGGAGAGCTTGAAGATGCAGCACTGAAGCAGGGTTTTAGCACATCGGGTACCACTCTGAAGTGAGGCAGCCTAGGTTGCTGGGCTGGTGGTTTATTCATCTCTTTCCTGGTTTCATGTGTATGAATATATGCTCTCAGCATATATGCCCTGCTTCAGGGTGCAGTGGGCTGGCGAATGCATGCGTAGAGTGTGTGTATATGTAAAGTAGAAACTGAGCCTGGATAACAAAATGAACTACTGTGTGCCAGAGGTCCAGGGAGTGTGCCCAGCTGCCAGCAGCAACGGCTACACGCAGGTCACAGACTATCTCACGTATCTGGAAGACAGCCCAGCTTACAGTGGTCGTGATGTCCAAGCCGTGCCTGGTAACAGCATCTATATGGATCAGGCCTGGGCAGTGAATCAGCCTTATACCTGTAGTTACCCTGGAAACCTGTTTAAAAGCAAGGACTCTGACTTGGACATGGCCCTCAGTCAGTACAGCCAGCCTGCATATCTCCCTGAAGAAAAGCCTTTTCCTCAGGTGCAATCGCCACCGCATTCACAGAAAAAAGGTAGGGACTCTTGGGCTTCTGTTTCTTTCCATTTTGTCCTAAAGTTTTATTGTATCTGCCTCTTTGAGTCTTTGCATTTGAGCACTGGAGATCTGGCGGGGGGCAGGGGGAACAGCAGTAAGAGGTTGTCGAGTGAGGGAAGGGTTCTGTTGAACTCGGGAATTACCGAACACTTGCTTTCTTTTTATATGACAGCTAGAGAGAGCTGGTTCCCATGGTCATGTGTGGCGTGTATGATAGAGATGCAAGCTGTTCAAATGGAATGTTATTGGCTTCCCTACGAAAGAAAGTATGTCAAAGAATTCCCTTGGTGGGACAGCATAGGAGGCAGATCCCAATTCAGACCGAAAATTCACATGACACTTTGCTTAACTCTTCCTCCTGAAAGTTCATTCTAATTAGCTGGTTAAATGGTCTAAGGCTTTCACAGGCACTGCAATGTTAATATGTTATGATTTACAAATGTTCCTTTTGAGGTATTTACTGATCCATGTAGAAAAGCTATTGATAACCATGCTGCACTGTTAGAATGTCAAAGTCAAACAGAAATGGACACATTTTACCTAGACATCACTCCCTAAAATTTAATGGATCTACAACCATGAAGAAAGAAGTTATTATATAAAAGCAAGTGAGATATTTTTCAAAATATCCAATATTTAAGAAGTGCAATATCTATTGATTTTAATAAGCGTGGCACTTAATGTTCTATCATTAAGATATTTCTTCTGTTACCAAAAGTTCAAAGAGGCAAACAGGTCCTGCACAGGGAACTCAGCAGCGACTTCCAGAGAGTTTAAATGCTATAATAGATATGCCAGAAACCTGTTTATTCTAAGTAGGATCTGTAGGATCTGTACAGAGAACCAAATTCACGGGTTTCTATAATTTGCAAGACTATGATGACCTTTAATCTCCAAAGGCAAGCTTCTCTGTGAAGGTAATCTTAAGACATAATATAGTATATTTAATTACAGTTTTTATAGAAGTTGATATTTGCTCTGTTGTGGTTTTATGTTTTAATGTTTTTTGGTTTTTGGTAGTTTCCCTCATACTTACCCTCCTCTGCTGCTCCTCATGATTCCCCTCTGAGCCTCCTCTTCCCAACCAGCTGCCCCCTCCCCTGACCCCGGGGGGCACCACTAAAGAAATCGACTCTGTTATTAACAATAGCCAGCTATGAAAGCAAAATTTTTCAGACAACACTAAACCGTCCCACTGAAGCTGACTGTGGGAGCCCTAGTCTACAGTTTCCAGGGTGTCTAGACGGAAGCACATACAGTGTCTGTGTTTTCAGTTAGAATCATACCATCCTGAAGGGTAACTGTTTCCCCTTTAAGACAAGGAGCATACCTGGAGTGAGCGCTCTGCCCCCTAACAGGGAGACAGACAGGCTCCCTCTTTCACCCCGTTTAAGTGCTTGACCTTGGAACTGAAGAACTTGTCGGTGTCTGGCCAATCCCGCCAGGATACGCCTCCCACTTGCTGTGTTGTTGGATCCCAAGATGCCGGTGTCTGTCTTGAAATCTATAATTCTTTAAAAATTCCTGCAGAACATTGTGGGTTCACTTCCCTTTCATCTTTTCACTATATTCTCTTCCGCCAGTGCTGGGGGATATTTGCTTATAAAATATGAAACTGGGGATTCTTTACTAATTAATTTGATGCATGAACTGGAAGAAAAGATGCATCGTGTGCATATATTGATGTAATTTCTCAAAGCCATATGCCATCCAAAGGCCACAACCACCTGCCAGACTCACTAAATCAAAGCAGGCAAATATTCTTAAATGAATCATTATTTACTGTTACAAGTCTCTGGGTAAATCCCAGTAACACTAAACCCAGCTGCTAACTGTGTCTTAGGACAAAAGGTCATAGCC
The DNA here is from genome assembly GCA_902168405.1 of Peromyscus aztecus. Lineage (NCBI taxonomy): Eukaryota > Metazoa > Chordata > Mammalia > Rodentia > Cricetidae > Peromyscus > Peromyscus aztecus. Next base: position 39,190 of record CABHPQ010166106.1, read on the forward strand.
AGCATGTTTATCCGTATTGATCCACTATTGATTTTTCTGGGTTGGGAGATAAGTAGCGTCTCATTAAGGCAAAGTTAAGACTGTACACAGGTGTTCAGTGGGACAGGCCTCACTTCCAACTGGATTTTCTAGCTGTTTTCATGAAATTCATAACTTCTGTGTTTGTTGCTCCCATTATAGGACTCTAACTCTTCAGTGATGTCCTGGCTTTCTTTTTTAAAGTTTCAGTTTTGTTTGGTGTTTTTAAGCAAGGAGGGAAGCAGGAGTGGAGACAGGGTCCTTGAAGGGTTTGCTTTTGTTATTTTTTTCTTCTTAAATTTACTTGCTGGGGGCAATGCATGTGGAGGTCAAAGAATAACCTTCAGGACTTGGTTTCTGTCCTTCTGCCATAGGGGATCCTGGACTCGAACTCAGGTCTCAGCCTTGGCAGCTAGCACTGCTACCTGCTGAGCCGTCTCACACGCCCTTTTTCTTTACTTTTTAGTGAGTTAGTCTTGAGTCTGTAATTCGAATTTTCTGATGTTTAGAGCATTCACATCATCTTGCTTTAAGGCACTCCAAGTCTGCAGTGATGAGGGAAAGGCTGCAGAGTGGTAGATGGCCGGCGCTGAGGAACTCTTGCTCATAAAACATGCAGCCAGGGAGACTTTAGAACAACGTGTCATTTCCTTTGTGTTATTTGGGATTTTGCATTTTGGCCAAGAAGGAAAAGAGTCATCAAATTCTGAAGCAATGAGAACCTGAGCCAGGGAGTCAGGCCTCTGCTCACTGAATCCTGTTTCCAACAAAACGGCACCAACTGAAGGAGAGGCTATGTGAGCCGCACTGAATAGAGCTAGAATGTGTTTATACTGTCAACCCAGTTTCCCTGTGGAATAGGAAAAGCCATTTCTTCAAGACCAGGTCTTAATACACACCTCTCAAGCTAGCTTCAAAATTGCAATCCTTCTGCCTCCACCCTACAGTCCTGCACCACCACACCTGGAGCAAAGAAAAAAAAAAAAAGCTTTACTTCAATTTAGAGGCAAATAAAAAGAAACCAACCAATCATTCACAGGCCTGAGCCTTGTTTAGTCTCTCAAGTAACACAGTTACAATGCATTCTGTTCAAATTTGTCATTGTGGCCAGGTCAGCGTCTGCCCTTACCTGTTCAGGAAGAGAGAGAGAATGAAACAGGAATTGAGTAGAGAAATGACAGCCAGGATTTGTGACTTCTCCGTTATGGCTGTGGTTTAGGGGTAGTTAAGGGCTAGCATTTTTCTCTATTTTTGGGCTGGTCGCTTCCATCAGAAATTAACACCAGTGACCTCCCAACTTGCCTTTGGCTACTCAGAAGGCAGCTTCTCCATCCCTTCAAACAGGGTACCTCACAGGAGTCTGCCGAACAGCTCAGGACAGGCTTTTAGTGTGACACTCTCTGCACCATCCATATGAGAACTGTGTGTTCAAAAGATGCTGGAGGGAAGGCGGCTGAGTCGGGCATCAGTGCAGAGGAATACTAATTTGAGCTGGAGTCAAGGAGGGAGGGAGCATTTGTCTGTGGTCTCTGCTCTGGTTTGTTTTTGTCTCCTGATTTTAATCCTTCAGAGAAAGAGGATTCAACTGAAGCCCCAGTCCCAGATAAAACTGAATTTTCTACCTTCTGTCTCCATGCCAGGATCCTACTCTATTGTCTTGTTCTATTGATGCCATGTCACATTAGAAATGGAAGTTAAATGGTCAGTTTGAAGTGACCCACAACAAGAGGATTCGATGGAGAAGGTGTACCAGGTCCCTCCTGGAACAGAATCTCTAGAATTTCTTAGACTTCTTTTAGAGTTACAGATCTGAAATCGGGAATAAAGAGGCTGTAAAGTCTGTGCCACCCCAGCCCCCCAAAACACCATTTCCTGACAGACAGTGTTAAATCCAGGGATCATGTTGAGGCAGCGTCACGCAAAGCAGGCTTGCCTGGAATCGAAACCATGGAAGACCCTTTAATTCCTGGGCACCATCCTCCCCACCATGAACTTCAGTGTTCAGACCACAGCCGGCTTTTCTCTTCCTCACATTTTCCTTTATTTTCTTCCTTCCTCTCTCCTTTCTTTCTCTCCATCACTCTCCCTCTCGTTATTCCTCTTCCCTTCTAGATAAGCTTGTTTAAAAACTCACGTGCAAGGTTTCCCCAAGAAACTGTTAAAAAATTATAGGCACCATCTCTTCAGATGTCATCCTGAAGTGGTTAATGTGATGGTGAGTGGAACTGTGAGGGTGTTCATGCATGCTAGCCTTTTAAATTTGGCAGTGCCTCCCATATGCCCATAACAGAAAATAGGCCTCCAGGAAACAATACCTCTGTGTTTTAAAATACAGAACGCATTTGCTATTCCAAAGGCTAAATCAGAGTGCCTCTGAGCACCCAGAAGTGGGACTCAGTAAGGGATAGAAATAGTTTCCGTGCAACTTCCGGCTCAGACAAAAGGGTGAGCAGGCCCTTCCTGTTTGTTTCCTAGGAATCAAGCATCTGCCAGAAATGTGCCCTTCAGCAACTTTTGAGTGCCTTGGCCCTATCCTGGAGTATGTGGTAGTTCTCCTTACTCCAAAAGCAGGAGCCAAAGGGGTCAAATGCCTGGCCAGCTTAGAGAGAAACAGTGCTATTTACTGTTAATCTCCTGAACACAGGTTCACATCCCTCAGCTTCCCAACCAATGCCAACAGCAGCCCCAGCCTTCAAGTGCATTCAGCCTGAGAATAAGTTCTATCTTCTACATGGCTGGCCCAGCTTTTGAGTCCCGATCAGCTCTGTGAGTGTCTGTATCTGGTCTCCAGAGCCCAGAGACACCAGCTCTGTAAATGCTGTCCTTGGTACCACATTCTGCACACAACACTGCCTGCTTCAGGGCTGCCCTGGGCTCTCCGGAGAGGCTAGAATGTGCCATCTATCCGCCCACCTTGCTTCCCTTCCTCACCTGTAGCTCTGTCTCAGTCCGATGGCTTTCCTGTGGTCCTGTAGCATTCTGCTTCCAGCCACTCTCTGGAGGTTTCTTATCCTTGGTGCCTTCCACACAGCTTTTCCTGGGGCTTCAGGTTCTTCTTATAACCTGTTAAATAATGCGGGTCCCAACAGGCTGCCCTGCCACATGGTGTCCACTTAGACTCTGCCTGTGGGCTTCTGCTGCACCCTCTGTCCCAGTAATCACAGCCAGTCTAGTCTCTCCACGAGTCTCTCTCCCTCCACGTCAGTCCCATCCCCGAACAACGATGTGGTCTTCCAGCTCCACCCCTGGCCAGCCACATCACTTTAGGCACTGACTCAACTCACAGCTCACTGGCATCTTCCACCCAACCAGCCTCATCTTCCCCATGCCACGCTGGTTTCTGTCCTTCACAGGCGAATGCCCTCTGTTTTACACAGAATCAGCCTAAATGGAACTTTATTTTGACTTAAAGAAAAATTAAATTATGAAATTTGTAGGAAAATGGATGAAATTGAACAATATTATATTATGTAAAATAACCCAGGGTCAGAAAAACCAATGCTGTAAGTTCTCTCTCCCATGAGGAGCTTAGACTCTACTTTTTTGTACATGTGCAAGTGAGTGTGAGTAGAGGGGGGAAAAAGCTAGACAGGGCCCTGAAGGGGGGAAAGAGGTTTTAGGGGAACCTGGAGGAGGTACAGGGACGTGTGTGTGCAATGACAGTGCCAAGGAGAATACCGAGGGTGGAAGGATATGAACAGTGGGGGGCCTAGGATAGAGGACGGGGTGTATATGAAAATGCCATAAAGAAACCTCTCACTTTGAATGCTAGCTTAAAATTTTAAACTGAAAATAAAATAGCTCTGAATCATTTGGATAAATCACCTTTTCAAGCAAATTTCAAATTATATACCGAATGTATGAGACCAAGGTTTCCCAGCATTGGCACTATTGGCATCCAGGGCCAGCGAGTTCTGTGCTGTGACTGCCGACCTGCGGGAGGGTTAGTAGTGGCTCTGGCCAATGACCCTGGGTTGGGGTAGCACACGCCCACACACCCCAGCTGTGATAACCCACTCTGCACTGTCCCTGATCATCATGAAGATGCTTTACATGGTGCAATGCACCTCCACATTGCTACAGAATGCACTTCCTAGGAGGCTAATACTGCCCAAAGCAGCAAGGGTGCTTTTTTGAGGACAAATGTCACTGCTTCTTCCCCTGAATGCAACGTATGACTGGAAAATTAACAACCGACATTTTAAAAAAAAAAAATTATGTGTGTGCGCCGGGCGGTGGTGGCACAAGTCTTTAATCCCAGCACTCGGGAGGCAGAGGTAGGTGGATCTTTGTGAGTTCGAGGCCAGCCTGGTCTACAGAGCAAGATGCGGGAAAGGTGCAAAGCTACACAGAGAAACCCTGTCTCAAAAAAAAAATTATGTGTATGTACATGCATGTGCACAGAAGTGCAGGTGCATGTGAAGGCAGGTGCCTGAGGAGGCCTGTGGGTCTTGGATCCCACGGATTTGGAGTTATAGGCAGTTGTGATCCACCTGACATAGACGCTGGGAAATGAGCTTAGTTAGGTCCTCTGTAAATGCAGTACCTACGCTTAACCACTGAGTTATCTCTCCAGGCCACAATGGCCCACATTTTCAAGGCTATGACTTTCGATCTTATTCTGAATAGAATTTCCAACTTTTAAGAGCACCTACCTTTCTAAAGTGTACAGGACAGGAGACAATTGTGGGTGCAAGTATGGAGTCCAAAGTCATAAACTGACTCTCAGACCTAAACCAGAGGCAGTTGTACCACATGTGTGGCCCTGCCTTCTTCCCCCCACCCCCTGCCGTTCTGAGACACTTGACCCTTGAGCTTGATAGCCCATCTCTTCTCACAACACACAGTGATCTTGTTGGTCTCAAGGGTCTAAAACACTAGTGTTTCTGGGATGCTATTGAGAGGCGGACAGTGTAATTTCACATCTGCTTAGTTTAAAATTTTCCACAAAGACATACAATCTTATATGCTAAATAATAAAACTATCTCTCACATCTCCATTTTTCTTAGACTACTTCTACCCTTCTACTTTTGATAAAGATTAAAACTCTGTGAAATATTTCTTTACTTTTAAAGCAGCATGACCTGGAACAAAGTTAAGCAACAGCCAATCATGTGCCCCAGAGCTGGAGTGCACAGGGATGTGGCATGGCCTGTGGAGGGCTGGTGCGACACTCCTTGGGGAGTTGGGCTGTCTGATCTGTGTTGTGAGACCTTCGAATCTCTTTCATATGAAACAAGAAGTCTGGAGTCTATATATTTTACATAATAGTTTTATATCTTAGCTTAGTTTATTTTAATACTATGAGCCAAACACTATAAACTGTATATGCTCTTTTGATTAAACTTCTGAATGAAATTCATCATAGCAACCTATTTCCTTCTTAGTGATTTTGTCCTCAAATGTTTCTGCCTTTACTGTGTACCGAAAGGTTAGAGTATCTACTAAGACTCTGAGTCTACAAGAAATAGAAAATGAGGCTCAGCCAGGAATTCTTGCCTGTTAAGCTCTATTATAGCTAGGCCTTTCAAACCCAGGACTGAGGTAGGAGAATCATAAATTCAAGCCTGCAATGCAGAATAAATTCAAGGGAAGCCTGCATAGATAATATAATTGAGTGGCATGATGCTAGCCTAGCATGTGCAAGACCTAAGTACTGAAGAAGAAAAAAATTTATATAAATATATATATATATATATATATATATATATATATATGATAGCCAACACTGGCCCTAAAATAAAGAAATAATTCAAAACCTCTGTGCCAATCTTCCTACCCTGGGACCTTGAGAGAGGCCCAGAGTCCCTTTTGGAGTATCCCTGTCCCCTTTCCTGGGTTAGCCCCTGGCCTGCCTGCCCATGCTTCCCATACTCTATCCCCAAGACGTAAAAGGTTGAGTCTTAGGCTTAAGTGTCTGTGGTTCCCATCACCTCTGCTCAGCCAGCCAGAAGATAAAATGACAGGACACTCAGTGACCTGGAGAGTGGCATGGGGCCGGTAGGGACTGCCCTGAGAAGAGGGTCTGTGAAGTGGGAGCCTCTGGGACAGTTTAGGGGTAGAGGGGGATGTCACAGACAGCAATCTAGGAAGGCCTCTAAAGTGGGTGCTGGCTCAAGGTTTTGCTCAGTAATTTACATGTAGTAGTTTCACAGTTTGTTGAACAAATGAACAGATGGATAGATGAGTGGTTTAATTAATTGATGTGTTGTTTATCTGAGGGTTAAAGATTAACACTACACAAAGCTTGGTTCCTAATGCCAAGAATTAAATGTAAAAGGGATCAGGATTAGCATGTTAGGAAAAGGCTAAGCCATTCAGGCAGGACTGTTAAGTATATAAAGAAATGGCATAAGGCAGAGTGTTGCACAGGAAATGGGCTTAATTTAAGAGTCTAAGCCGTGGGATGAACTGCGCAAGTTCAGTATCGAATTGGAAAAATGACTAAGCACAGCAATAATTCAGCTTCTTTGGAGTGTTACAATGCAGTGTCACCCACGTCTCAGCCCCCTGCCCCCACCAGAGCTCTTGCCGCTCTGAGCAAGTTCTACACTATGAATCAGAGTCCACCTGAATTGTTTTCTGGAGTTAGTAGCTGGTCCTCTTTAGCGGTTACCTGGGAAACTTGAAGAAGTGGTTCCTTGGATCAACAGTGTGATGTTGTGAGCCGTATGCCAAAAGCATCCGTGTCCTTCCACAATGTCAGAATGTATTGAGGCAAGCACAAATTCTTTTACTCTATTCTTAATTGCTAATATCAATTCTCAGATCACACATTACATATCACACAGTGACTATAGTCATTTGTATGGATATATGTAGGGTACAGAATGGCTACAGGGAACTAAAGAGGCTACAGAGTTCATGGAGGCCTTTCTGGAGGCAGAGGTAGACACCAGACAAATGCAGAGTCCCTGCAGGTAGCTACATGAGCTATTAAAGAACCTGTTTGGGGAGCTGCTGATTCTAGCTGCAGAGACACAGGACTGCTTAGATAAGGTGCAGGGCCTTGAAGGTGAAGCATAAGGTCAGATCTAGACAGACAGACTGCAGTTCAAGTGGACCACATCAAGCGGTGAGGACCAAGCTGAGCCAAAGCCTCAGACGGTTGGGAATTCTCTGCCTATCTGTCCTTTGATGCCCACACGAAGTGTTATGAACACATGAGGATGACAGGTCAGGTTTCTGGGGCCATGGACATGCGAGTGTTAGGTGTCCTCCTCTGTATGGAGCCCACGTGAGGGTATTGCATGCCTGTCAGTCTGGTACATTTGACTAAGCCCTTAGGCCACATGTTTTTAATATGTCCTTAGTATGCCCGCATGTCCTCAGTCGACCTTGATGAGTTTATAGGTGGCGCTTTTTACTTTCAGGGATATGCTGTGTATCAACTTATGCCTCACGGGTCCTGCTGCACAAGTGATGATGTCTAGACACAAATGCAGTGCAGAGTCACCCTCCCTCGGCACTTGCTCTCAGAGTGCAGCCCAGCCTGATCGGAATATGTAGCCTCTAGGCACATCTTCCCTCTGACCTGCTCAGAGGGATTCCCCCACCGTGACAGCTAGTGCTTCCTCTAGACAACAAGACTGATCCAACTGGGCAAGTAGTCTGCTCCGAGGTTAAGACCAGTCAAGGTTGAAAGATTCCACACTTGGTCCCTTTCTTCACAGGCAGCACCCTCAACTTTAGATCTGCTATCAAGATTAACCTATTTTATATCCTGTTACTCGCTGTGTGTCTGCTAAGGTGACAGGAAGTACCAGGTGTTCTCCAAGGACCTGCCGTACTGCATAATTCATTCAGAAGAATTAACCTGGCCAGGCTTCTGGTTTTAACCCCACAAGCGAATGCACTGAATTGAATATAAACCAGAAAACCACTACAAATTCTTGCTTTCCAAACCCCAACTCCTCTGAGAATCCTTTTGTTTAATCAGTGTTACCTGCAACTTGGACAAACCTTGAAAACATTTTGCTAAGAGAAAAGCCAGTCACAAAAGACCATCTGGGGTTTTATCCCATTTGTCTGAAATCGCAATAATAGACAAATCTGTAGAAACAGAGTGTGTATCGGGGTAGCCTGGGGAAAAGGGGGTGGAGAAGATGGGGGCAATGATAGGGTGACACTCAAAGACAGGTGTTTCTTTAGGGGATAATTAAAATGTTCTAAGGCTAATAAGTGGTCCTAGTCACACAACTTCATGAATATATTAAAAGCCATTGACTGGGTTATCCTTGAATTATATTTTAGTAAAGTTGTTACCAAAAGAAAAAATTCTTAAAAAGTAGTATTTTACCATATCAACCCATTTTTATGTTCAAGATAATACTTACCAATTAATCAAATGAGCCAAAAGTGAACTAAAAACAAAATTCTCCAAGTCCTTTATGAACAGTCAAATGGCACTTGCTTTCTTAAACATTGCTTAAGGGGCTGAGACTGTAGCTCAGTTGTAGAGTGTCTATTTTGTAACCTCCAGCACCACATGCTCAAACAAAAATACGTATAGATGTACGTCTAAAAACAAAAATAAATATACATACATGCTTGATAATATGGCAGTATAGTTTATTAGTCTGAAAAGTAATTCATACAAGCAAATAGAAACTGGGAAAGACTCATCAACCTTGAATTCTCAACGATTGTCATGGGCCTTAGTTGTTTCATTCATGGTAACCTCCAATAACCTTCCTGATGTTGACCTGGGATGATTGTATCCACAGTTCCTCGGGTGACACATCTCCCATCTGATCTAGACATCCAACACTGACGTTATGTCACCCACTAGTGTCCATATTTGGCAACAAACTAATGTCTGTGCACTTTTCTTATTTGGCCACATTGGCACATGTGACTCATTTTGTGAGTGTGAAAGGTGCAAAAAAGAGAGACTGTGAAGTTGAACAGCGAGAAGTGGCTCAGTTCTCTAGGGTGACTGGGAAGTTGCCATATCATCAGGTACATCTGGTTGCCAGAGGAGAACACCATCCCTGCTGGCATTATTTTCTGATGAGCAATGGACTCAGGCAGAAGGGTTGGTTTGCCATTACTTGTGGCAACTGCCTTAGATAAATAGGATGGTTCAGTTAATATCACAGAGAAAGGAAAGTGATGGTTGGGATGCACTAGTATGACCACGTAAGCAACTGCTACTAACTCAAGTAGCTACTGTTATAGAAAGTTGGCTGATTAATGAAAGGGATTGAATCAAGTCCACCCACCAGGAGATTAACCTGAGAGAAAAGTAAAGCATTTCTTCCCTATGTCAGAATGTGAAAAGACTGCCCTGCTACCTGGATGAATTAGCATTGGTGTGGTGGTTTGAATGAGAAATGACCCCCACCACTTGGTCCCCAGTCACTGATGCTGTTTGGGAAGGCCATGGAAACCTTAAGAAGAGGAGCCTGCTAGAGGAAGTACATTAAATGGTGAGGACTTTGAGGTGTTAGAGCTTCATCCCTCCCCAGTTCTAGCTTGTGTACTTCCTGGATACAGTGTAACTAGTGTTCTTCCTGGATACAGTGTAACCAGCATCCAGCTCCTGCTTCATGCCTTCCCTGTCATGATGGACTCTCTCCCTCTGGAACTGAAACCAAAATTAACCCTTCTTTCCCCAAGTTGCTTTTTGTCACGGTATTTTATCACAGCAACAGAAAAGAAACTAATAGAACTGTATTCCAATTCACAAGAACCTTTAAGGTGGAAGGACCACCCAAATACATTGTTGCTCTACCAAGAGGAGAAAATCTTCAGGGTCCTTCTGCCAATGCCAAAAGATAACGCCAGCAGGTGTGGTGGGGCCAGATGAAGGATAAGAGGGGAAGATGAATTCCCTGCATCTCCCCAACTCTGGTTCATGTCCCCAGACATCATGGCTCTTCATAGGCATGTTTCACAAGACACAGTCCAAACACTGTTACAGGTGGTTCCTGCACCTCTTCTGTCTGACACCTGCCGTCTGCCTCAGCCCCAAGAACTCAAAGCCTCTGCTCTGCTGGATCAACTGTATAGAAGAGGCCACAGTCAAATTCTCCTGACGTCAATAACTTATCTACTACTTTTGCCAGGATGATATTTGTGTTGATAATTTGGTTCATTTGTTGTTTAAAAGTTACTGTGTGCTTTATAGCTGGTTGTTTGTGTCCCAGGCACCCTTGTGAGCACAGTCCACTCTGCCTCTTGTTGTCTGTTAAAACAATCCCTGTTGATCACTTTTCTGTTGGTGGGACCCAATGTGTGACAAGAGCAATTTACAGGAGCAAGGGCTTCTTTGAGCTCACCGTTTGAGGATGATTTGGTCAGTAGTGTGGAGGAAGTGTGACTGCAGGCACATGAGACGGATGTCATTCTGTGTACCAGGAAGCTAAGAAAGATGAGTGATGATGAGCTCATGTCCCCTTTTGTCTTATTCAACCCATGTTCCTAATGGCTCCTCCCCCTGCAGCTAAACCTTCATGAAATACCCTCACAGACATGCCCAGAGGTGTGGCTCCTGTGTTATCTAAATCTAGTCCAGCCGACAGTGAAGGCTAACCATCTCACCATCCTACCAAGTATGGCTGGTATCTCAGCATATGTCCACATACAGTCCTCTGCAATGGTGTTGAGAATCTTGTCATGATCTTTCCCTCACTTTTGCCTCCTTCTCTCACTGAGAAATTAATAGAGCTAGAGAAACAGAACTAGTTGCTTACAGGCTTCCCAAAGCAAAGCAAAGTCTGTTTTATTTGTTTTTATATTCAGCATGACTGCTATAGTGCTCAGTACACAGTGTATGCTAAATATGTTCTAACTAGAGTCATCAATAAATAAGTGATAAATAAAAAAATATTTTATCACAGACAGTAAAAAACAACAACAAAAATATTCCTTTCCTTTTGTCACTGCTCCAGGACTCTCCCAGAATTTATTGTTATTGTTGTTATTGTTGTTGTTGTTGTTGTTTGTTGCTGGTTGCTGTTGTTGTTTTGAGACAGGGTTTCTCTGTGTAGCCCAGGCTGCCGTGGAACTCAATCTGTACACCAGGCTGGCCTCGAATTCATAGATCTGCCTACCTCTGCTTCCCGAGTGCTGGGATTTAAGGCGTGTACCACCACCAACTGGCCCCGAATTATTTTTGAACTGCCTGATGAGATGCTGGAGAAATGGCTCAGCCATTAAGAAGACCAGAGTTGGGTTCCTGGCACCCACTCTGGGCAGCACAATTGTTCGTAACTCCAGTTCCAGGGCAGCTAGTGCCCTCTTCTGGCCTCCACATACATGCACCCACATGCATGTGCACCCACTAACTCCCAGACATATACACATAAAATTAATTTTTTCTAATCTTTTAAAAACATGAAAACTTTAAAATAAGAAAAATAATAAAATGCTTGATAAGAGTTCTGGAAACCTTGAGTCCAATGGCCGAATCATCGTTTGCCTGATAAAGGAAACTAAGAAAAGCTGTTATCATGAAAATCGAAACCCTGCTCAGCACCAGCTCACCCTCCAAAGCCTTCCATCTGCATCCAAAGCTGTAATGTTTTCCTAGATTAAAGTCTAAGCAAAGTCATTTCTAATAAATGATGGAAAGGAATAGTTTTCTTTGTGGCTTTTCTGCTTTTCATTTTCACTGAAAAATGAGCCTTCAGTGACCTGTTGTCACAAAAGGTCGATGATGACCGAGCAGTGGTGGCACATGCCTTTAATCCCAGCACTCGGGAGGCAGAGCCAGGTGGATATCTGTGAGTTCAAGGCCAGCCTGGGCTACCAAGTGAGTTCCAGGAAAGGCGCAAAGCTACACAGAGAAACTCTGTCTTGAAAAACCAAAAAAAAGGGGGGGGGATACACTGTAAGTTACCAGTCTGCTCAGCCTCCACGGTCATGATTGAAACTAAGGGATCCCTGAGCCCGAGACCTTCCTAAGCACCCAGCCCAGGGAAGATTCTGTTTCTTCCACCTTTCTGCTTCACATACCAACAATCCATGCACTTTTTAAAACATGATTTGAGCTCATCTAAAGGCACATGTGTCTTTGGCATGTATTTGGGGGTGTGGCTGTGCACATGAAGAGGAAGAAGCAGACACAGGCAGGAAGAAGGCTGCTTCTGACTTTATTTTTAACCAGAGCTTTCTGAGCCCAGGGAGTTTGATCCCTCAACTAAAGACAACCCCAAAGGGTGGCACTGTAGCTGGGTGTTCTTTCCTTAATCAATAGAATGTCTGTTCTTTCCTTCCACGCAGCAATGTTAGGCTGTGTATTCATTTGCCAGACTGTTGGAGACACCCTTGTTGATTCTACTCAGGCTCTCTATTTTTAGGAAAAGAGCAGCACAACTCATTCCTGGCACCAGCTGTCGGAAGTGCTGGATTTCCTTCTCTGTTCTGGAATTCCTAGTGTGACCCTAGAGGAGGCTCAACCTCTTAAAGCCAATGTCTTGGCCTGGGAAGTACTTGGCTGCTGTATCAAATAAGGCTGACTACTTTGTTACCTACTATCGTGTCCTGAGAAAGGCTGAGGTCTTCAGTGCAAGTTCTGAAAGAAGCTTTGTGAAAGAAAGAGAGAAAGAGAGAGTACCACTGGAGCTTCCACACCTGTGCAGCAGCTACTTCAAATGTTGACCTCTCCCTCCACCCACGGGCTCCCGCACCCTGCTTAGATGACGCCTCCCCCTGCCCCCCCCCCCAGCAAACAGGATCCTTGTGTTTAAGGCAGGTTGCTGTTACTCTGAATGCTGCTTGGCTCCGTTGAGTCTGTAGTTACCACCTCTGAGCAAACAATCTTGCTTCGGGTTGGGCAGCCTTAGCTTCTGAGGTGTCTTTGCTTTGACATGGTGCTATTTCTTCACCTTCCTCTTTGTCCTTTGCAGGGTATATCCCCAGCTATTTAGACAAGGATGAGCTGTGTGTAGTGTGTGGGGACAAAGCCACGGGGTACCACTACCGCTGCATCACCTGTGAAGGCTGCAAGGTAAGTGCCAGGGTCCCCAGCGCAGACCACTGTGTAGCTGTAGCACCGTCCTCTCTCAGAGAGCCACTAGAACTCAGTATTAAAAAACAAAATACGACATTCATGGCCTCTGGCCATTGGGGTCCATTGGGCCTCTTCGTTTCTGACATGCTCAAGATCTGAATTTTCCTTTTTCCTAAATCATGACTAACTACGTGAAATTTTGCAATAGTGTGGTGTTTTATTTTAAAACAGACAACTAACAAAAAGAATAAATTAATAATACTTACTTGAGTTTTAAAGCATAGTTTTTAATATACAATCAACCCATTGCTTCACCATTTCTCCTCCAATTTTATGTGCAATGTCTAAGAAGACTGAGTCTGTTCCTCCACAGCCTTTTCTGCTGTGGATTTGCATGAACGTGCCATTCTAAGGGTTCCATTAGGCAGAATTTTTGAAGCCACTTAGATTCAATTATGTTCCGGCATTTATTCAAAGTGGCTTTCCACAGAGCCTGTAATAAATGGAGTTAGGTTGCCATCAGGTAATTTTGTGCTCTGCAAACCTTTCTTCAGGAGATTCTTGACAAAAATATACTGGTATGTTCACTTCTCCAAAAGGAGCTTACGTCTGCCTACTTAGAATTTTCATCAGCAAAATGAAGATAAGCTATGGAAAAGATCTTTTGGTCCATTAACCTAGGTTAGAAAATAAACACAAGGAGGCTTAACCCAGTGTGGTACCCATGTAGCTGATGCTGTGTAAATGGGATGTATTAAAAACCAGGGAAGGACTTGGACAAGTTTAAGATAAAACTTGTATTGAAATTTTAAAAAAACACAGCTTCCTCTTCCTCTTCCCCTTCCCTTTCCCTTGCCTTCCTCTTCCATCTATCTTTCCTCCATGCCCTCCTTCCTGCCCTTGCCTTTAAACCCCCACAATTAACAGGTTAGTTCCATTCACACCAAGGTGGGCTCCACTTCCCTAGTGGGAGATTTTCCATGCAGGTCCCCTGTTTTTTGCACATAATATTAGGAAGCTCCTCAGTGATACCTCGGCGTCTCTACAAGGGCAGCAAGCATGCCCCTTTCTCACGCTCCCTTCTGAGGGCCTGGGGCCTCATTTGCCACACCATCAGTTGGAATGTGTGTGAAGCAAGGGACTCTCGTCTCCAATATCCTTTTGATACAGGATTTGCAGATGACAAGACTGGGCTAAAGGTTGTGTTGCTTCTATGGAAATAAGGTCTTGTGGAGTTTAAAAAAATAATCACAAGTCCTGGCTGTTTATTAATTAGGAGATTTGCAGTTGCAAACCTGCTCTTAAAAGCGTGGCTTCATTGTTCCATTTGAAAGGAATCAGGCTAGCGAGGTGTGGTGCCTCAGGCCTGTAATTCCAGCTATTTAAGACACTATCCCAGGAACACAGCAAGTTCCAGGCTATCCTGGACTACTGGATAAGTTGGAGTCCAGCCTGGGCAACTTAGACCCTGTCTCAAAAATAAAAAGTAAAAAGTACTAAGCCAGGTAGTGTTGGCACATGCCTTTAATCCCAGCACTCCGGAGGCAGAGGCAAGAGGATCGCTGAGTTCAATGCCAGCCTGGTCTACAGAGCAAATTTCAGGACAACCAGAGCTATACTGAGAAACCTTGTCTTCAAAAATAAAAACAAAAACAAAAATGTACTAGGGATGTAGCAGAGTGCCATTATGTCCAACCAATCCCTGGTTCTGGGGAAAAGAGGAAGTAATAAGATTGTGTAACTTTAGGTTCATTCTCTTACTTCCAAAATCAGTCGTGGAAGCTAATAATGGAAACTAGCCTTTTGTCTTGTCTTGTTTGCTTTTTCTGAACTGGCCTCCAATGCATAAAGCTTCACCCTCCTGGTTACACCACATATAATGCTTTCACAACAATATCATAAGATAGAATTTGAATTGAAAGAAAATACAATGAAAAGTCACCATAACTCTTAAATCCCCAAAGTGGTTCTAAAGGCTGGCTGTGTATGACAGGATACAGTTCCAGCAAATTCCTGAACAAGGGGAGACTCAAGCTTTCACTCCTGACCCTACCTCACTAATGTCAACTATCATCTTCCCAAGACTACTAGGTGTTTAGAGACCTGATTCAACTAAGATTTCCTTAAAAGAAATATCATATAGGGGCTAGAGAGATGGCTAGGTGAATTCCTGCTCTACCAGAGGACCTGAGTCCCCAGGACCCACATCAGACAGATCACAACTGCCTGTATCTCCAGCTCCAGGGAATCCAAAGTCCTCTCCGGGCTTCTGAGGACCCCTGCACAACTCAGGGTTTAACACACATGCACACTCACACACACACACACACACACACACACACACACAAATTTAAAATAAACCTTTAAAAACATAACAAGAAGCATTACATAGCATGACCTAGGCTTCACGGAGTCTGTGCCTGTGTATCAGATCAGATCCTGTTTGTGGGTTGCCCCCATCACAGACCCATAAAGGAACCTGGGAGGGATATCAAATTAAGAGATTTCTTAATATGGAGCAACTTGGGAAAGGTGGAAAGAGTTTTTCAAATATAACATCATCTTCGATAGTATCAAGAGATGAAAAGATCACACCTCACAGTTTATTCAAACCTACAGTGTATACAGACAGAATCTGTATTGCCCTAGCAACAGAAAGATTTTGGAGTTTTTAACTGCTGTGATGTGTAACTTGTTACACACTCTGCGTTTTGTAGAAAGAAGGTTGAAATTGCCCCAGCACAGACTGTTTTCAAAGAAGGACCTAAATGCAACAGTTCCCTCTGAATACTGAACTGAGGTGGTATTCTAGTCTCATGCTGCTGCTGTGATAAAACTCTAACAAAAAGCAACTTATGGGAGGAAGGGATTTATTTGACTTGCACTTGCAGGTCGAAGGCCATTATTGGAGGAGTCAGGGCAGGAGCTTGAAGCAGAAACACGGAGGAAGCCTGCTCGCTGACTTGTCCATGCTTAGCTGGCTTCCTTATACAGCCCAGGACCACCTACCCAGAGAGCGATGCCACCCACAGTGAGCTAAGCCCTCTACATCAGTTAACAATAAAGACGTGCTCATGGGGCAAAATTATCAGGGCAGTTCCACAATGGAGACTCCTAAGTTATGTCAAGATGACAGTGAGCGCTTACTAGGATGGATAGTAACATAAGGTCCGTGTGTGTGTGTGTGTGTGTGTGTGTGTGTGTGTGTGTGTGTGTGTGTGGTTTTGTTATTGTTGTTGATGTTGTTTTGAGACAGGGTTTCTCTGTGTAGCCCTCGCTGTCCTGGAACCTGCTCTGTAGACCAGGCTGGCCTCAGACTCAGAGATCCACCCTGAGTTCTGGGTTTAAAGGCATGTGCCATCATGCCTAGCTACATAGAGGTCCTTATATCTTGCTAGTCCATCATCTGGGAAATGAATCTGGCTCTTCTCTGAGTACAGAAATGTCTGGTGTAGGTTATAAAGGCAAGTCCTCCGCTCACCTACAGTGAAACATGTCCTTACTTATTCCCTAAGAAGCCTCTTTTGTCAGCTCACAAGAGCTGATGGGTGGGTTGGTTCTGGTGCTGGGGTCTGAACTCAGAGCTTCGTGCACGTTCAGCATATACTGTGCTACTGAACTACACCCCCCGGACTCCTAAAATGATTTTTCAAGTAAATGTTTTATCTTTAAGTTTACCTACAGGAGTTAATTTTCATCACTTTTTAAAATTAGGAGATCTATCATGGTTACATTCACCTAAAAGTAGTAATCCCTCATCACATGTCAAAACATGCTCTGCCGCAGATTAGCATAGTGTGGTAACATAAAAGGCACTTGGTCGGCAAAAGTCATCAGAGGTAGGCCCACAAAAGGTAGGCTCACAAGGAACAGCACAGCAAGCTGCTGCAATTCTATTTTCTGCAAAAGCAAAGTATCGGTTCTCTCATTTCATCAAAGAGTACACGGAATACCTTTGTGGAGATATAGGGTCTACCCCCATTCTAGGACACCTCTGCTCACCCTGCTCTGGTGTGCTCTTTATGAGCATCCAGTGTGAGGGAGGAAAGGGGTTATGAGCCTCCCTCCATCTCTGCAGAGGTCCACATCTTCCCCTGGCTGGCTTCTAGGTAAACCAGGCTTCCTCCAGAAGGGGGGCATTGTCCTGCCCGTTCCCAGTCTGTACTATCCATCTTGCCAGAATATAGCTGGGTTTCTTTCGTCCCTCTACCCCCTTAGACAGTCAGAGTTTAGGATAGAAAAGCCAAATGAAAATTTGCATTTCATACTGGAGGCTTGCCATAAAATGTGGCCCTTTGGGCAGGATTCACCCACTCTGCACCTGGGTTTCCCACTTGGTACTGATGTCTCAAATGGCTGTTTGTGTATAGTTCCTGGGCCTTAACAGCACACCCATGTCATTCAGAGGCATGCACATATGTTCAAGAACACAAAACCCTGATTATCCTCATCATTCAGAGGTGTGCACACATGTTCAAGAACACACAACCCTGATTATCCTCATCATTCAGAGGTGTGCACACACGTTCAAGAACACAAAACCCTTAGGCAATGAGTTTTCCTGTTAGAATGCAGTTTTGAAAAAAATCATATACCTTAAAACCACAGATATGAGTCTCAGTTACTCCTGCTTTGCTCAATACAAGGTCCTACTGTGGACCCTTCCATTACAAAGAAAAGCTCTGTCTGAGTGCGGGCTATGCAGGGGGGCATGTGTCCACAACCAAAGCCAAAAAAAAAAAAAATGAGAAAACAGAAGTGGGCGGAATCTAGGGCAACTTGTATTTCTCTAAAAAAATGACAGACCCCCTTTGAGTTTTAGTAAGGAACTCTTTCAAAATGTGTTTGTTAGGTTAAGTGAAAGTTTGGGGGATGAGCGAGAAGAAACTTTTTATATTTTTTGTTCATTTAAATAATACAGCAAAACCATTTCATTGTATTATCAGGTAAGCAGTTAAGGAAATAAGATTTAGAATGTATATGTGTATTGTGGGACACATTTGGAATCTGGAATCCCAGCATTCGGGAGACTAAATAAGAAGGATTACAAGTTCAAGGACATCCAGGACTATAGAGAAAGTTCCAAGCAAGCCCTGATTCCATAGCAATACCCTGTTTTAGGAGAAAAAACTAATATGGAATACAGCTCCTGGGTTGTAAGCCAAGTGACCACATGATCTGTGGCAAGTAATTGAACACACCTAAGGCATAGTTTTGTAGTCCCCACAATGGTATCATTAATAGGACCTCCCAAGTAAGGTTGTGGAGCAAAGGGATACAGAATGCATTTGCCTCTCTGTCTGTGGCCCTCACAGTCAGAGCTCACTACCATGTTATTTCCTGTGCATTCATCAGTGGCCAGAACTTAGGACTCAAGTCCAGAAACGCTCTGGACTAATGCCTTTAAGGCCCAGCATAGTGGTAAACTCCTAAATCCTAGCACCTGAGAGACTGAGACGAGAGAGTCATGAGTTCAAAACCAGCCTAGAATATATAGAAAGTTGCATTATAGGCCAGCCAAGGCTACCTAGCAAGACCCTGTATTAACATAAATAAATAACAGTCTGGAGAAAATTATGGAAATCGGCCAAAACTAGACTCTAAGGGTGTTCTTCAGGAGGAAGGAAGCATATTGAACTCCCATGCCTACAGACACTGGAGGGGAAGGGTTTAGATGTAAAAGCTCCAAGCTCGACTTTTCTGTTCTTAGAGTCCTGTTGTTTGAAAGGTTGAGGGAGTTGGTCATAGACATCTTTTTATTTTCTTTTTTCTTTTTTCCCCTTTTCTCTCATTTTTTTGAAAATAGATTCTTCTCTCATATAATGCATCCTGAACACAGTTTCCCTCCCTCCACTCTTCCCAGCTCTTCTCTCACTTCCCCTCTCCCCCAGATCCACTCTGTTTCCTCTTTAGAAAAGAGCAGACATCCAAGAGACAACAGTCAAACAGGACAAAACAAGATACAATAAGACAAGGCAAAAGCCCTCATATCAAGGTTGGACAAGGCAACCCAATAGGAGGAAAATACACCCAAGAGCAGGCAAAGGAGTCAGAGACACACCTGCTCCCACAGTTAGGAGTCCCACAAAAACACCAAGTTAACAGCCATGACATACACTCAGAGGACCTGGTGCAGATCCATGCAGGCCCTGCTGGCCACTTCAGTCTCTGTGAGCCTAGATGAGCCCTGCTTAGTTGATTCGGTGGGCCATGTTCTCCTGGTGTCCTCCATCCCCTCTGACTCCTACGATCCCCCGCCTCTTCCATGGGGTTCCCTGATTTTGTAGGAGAAGGA
Organism: Peromyscus aztecus; assembly: GCA_902168405.1. Classification (NCBI taxonomy): domain Eukaryota; kingdom Metazoa; phylum Chordata; class Mammalia; order Rodentia; family Cricetidae; genus Peromyscus; species Peromyscus aztecus. Next base: position 58,462 of record CABHPQ010166106.1, read on the forward strand.
ACCAATGAAGACCTCCAACTTAGACTCTGTTGGTCACAATGTCTGGCTGTGGGTCTCTGTATCTGCTCCTATCTGCTGCTGAAGGAAGCCTCTCTGATGACAACTGGACAAGGCACCCATTCATAAGTATAAAAGAATAACTAGGAGTCATTAGTAGCCCCAGCACATCTTGCAGACAAGACAGATTGTAGGTCAAAGGTTTTGTGGCTGCTTTGGTGTCCAGGTTTCTCTTTCTGTAGCCTGCAGAGTACCTTCCCACACCACAGAGACTAGAACGTGGGGGTGAAGGCTCCATGCAAGCACCAGATCGACCTCTCTGTGTTCAATGAGCTGTGTGGATGTTGTCCTTGACAATGGGCCCCACTGTCAGTTTTCAGAGAGCGACCCTCTGTCCCACCATCAGCCTGGGTTGTTTAGGGATCTCCACAGGACCTCCTTGGCCAACAATTCAACCAAATGTAACCCAGTCCCACCACTGGGAGCCTTGCCTAGCTATAAGAAATGTCCAGTTTAAACTGTATCCCCTATTACAAGGAGTCCTCACTAGGACCACACTCATAGATTCTGGGAAGTTTCTATTGCAGTAGATTTCCACACTACCACACCCCCAATGCTCCCAATTCCAGCTGTCTCTCCCTGCACTCTCACCCTCCACCACCACCCAACCTGATTCCTCCCACTCCTGTCCCCATCTTCCTCCAGTCCACCCACAGATTTATTCTATTTTCCCTTCCCAGGGAGGTTCATGCATCCCCCCTAGAGCCTTCCTCTCTGGGTCTGTGCATTGTAGCTTGATTATCATTTACTTAACAGCTAATGCCCACTTACAAGTGAGTACATACCATGTTTATCTTCCTGGGTCTGGGTTACTTCACTCAGAATGATCTTTTTTCAAGTTCCACTCAATTGCCTGCAAATTTCATGATGCCATTTTTTTAAACAGCTGAGTAATACTCCATTGTGTAAATGTACCACATTTACTTTATCCATTCTTCAGTTGAGGGACATCTAGTTCATTTTCAGGTTCTGGCTATTATGAATGAAGCCACAATGAACATGGTTGAGCAAGTGTCCTTGTAGTAAGATGGAGTGAACTTTGGGTATAGGTCATGGTCATTTTAGGACTCAAACAAGAATCAAATAAAATCTCTAAATGGAATAAAGATATATTTAAGGCAGGTGGTGATAGTGCACGCCTTTAATCCCAGCACTCAGGAGGCAGAACCAAGTGGATCTCTGTGAATTCAAGGCCAGTCTGGTCTACAGAGCAAGATCCAGGGTAGACACCAAAACTACACAGAGAAACACTGTCTCAAAAAACCAATATATATTCCAAACAATTTAAAATGTTCTTGGTGTATGTTTCATTGTACGTAGTGGTAGGTTTCTTAAGGAAATATTCTTGCAAGTGTCTTTAAATAAAGAAACTGTCAATCAAGTATCCTGCTGTTCAGGATAAAGTAATAAAGCTTTTCATTCACTTAGCTTAGCAACATAATTATGATACCCTATGAAATAAAAGTTATACCATATAGAGTATAGAAAAATAAAAGCAAAAACCAGATTGCCTGTCAGCTTTGTTTCCTTGAATAAATGCCCCGACAATGTAGACCTAATTTGCAGCCCTGTGAAACCTCTCTCAGCTCCTTGGATTCACTTGCATCCGCCATCCTCTATTTGAGGGTATAAAGTTGGAGGCCCCAGTCCGGCTAAGGCCAGCACAGTTGATCTCATTCTCAGGTCAACACAAAACTGCAGAGTCATCTAGTTTCAGAAATATGAATGTTTTCTTGGGTCTTTCTTACTTAGGGTTTCTTTAGAAGAACCATTCAGAAAAGTCTCCATCCGTCTTATTCCTGTAAATATGAAGGAAAATGCGTCATAGACAAAGTCACTCGCAACCAGTGCCAGGAATGTCGCTTTAAGAAATGCATCTATGTTGGCATGGCAACAGACTGTAAGTAGATGCTCTTCATTTGCTTGATACTGAGGAGTGTCGACTGGGGGAAGGGTTCAGTTCAAGATCAACAAAGAAAGCAGGAACCTCTGTGGACAGTCTGGTTCTTATACACACCCCTTCCTCCCTGCCTTGATGGAGGGGTGGTGGGAACCATTGGTTTTCTTCTTCCCAGATCATCAAGTCCCTACTTCCAAAGCATCTAGACGATGTGGGGAAGGGTGGTTAGGTCATCCCTGTGTGTGTTTGAAGGGTAGCCTATTAGCAAGCCTGTTCCACACTCCAAATGAGAGAACTTGTCTGGGAAGCATAGTCACTTCTCACAGGCAGGCTTCATGTGTGGAAAGGTTTATAGACCAGTCCTTGGGTTTTCAAAAACAAATAAATTAATTTGGTTGACCTTTTTTGGAGATGTGGTACTGACAGAAAACATCATGTACAAGAATTTTTTAAGAATTCAAAGTTGAATGTTCCCACATGAATCACCCCACTGTTGATTGCTGATTGTATTTTTAGCTAAAAAAATTTTTTAGCTAAAACTGTACTATCCAATTTTCTAAGTGCTATATCATAGGCAGTGAGATTAGCCCTGGGGTCTCTCCTCCCAACCCTCGCCCAGGGATTTGCACCAGTCACCTTAATTATCATGAAACAAAGAACTGTGCCGTTCAGAATATGCATCCTCCCCTAGGCCAGAAATCAGTAAGAATGATTTCCACAGTCATCATGTTTATACATCAGAGGTTTCAATCATGAGTTTAAAAGAGAAAGAAAAGCACTGGAAAGAAAGAAAAGGCAATGAGAACTTTCCTGACATAAGAAAAAATAATCCTGCTTTATATTGGTACCGTAAATAGTGTTCTCCCTAGAGAAT
>CABHPQ010166107.1:2396-30790 GCA_902168405.1 Peromyscus aztecus
TGAGCCACCATACCTGGCTATCCTTGTACAGTGTTATTAGATTTATGACTGTTATTAGATTATGACATTAAAATATGTATTTCTTGTTTAAAAAAATTTTAAACTGTGAACTGATAGACCAAAAAAAAAAAAAAAAACATTAGGAGTTGAGGTTCTACTAACTGAAAACAATACAAGATTTAATCAAACATAATTATACTGAATTATATATTCATGTTACTCAGATATGGTAAATTTGTGTTATATGTGGCTATCAGTACAATTAATTTAAAAAATGAGCTTAATTTTAGGGCATCTATATCTTAGCCAAATGTATTCAAGAGTGCCATGTTTTCCAGAAAACACTCAGGCCTTTTCTTTTCATCAATAATAATAATCCTGAATATAGTAACTTATCTGGAATGCAGAAGTTTACATGCTAGATAGCATATACGAGCATACACATAATGTACATGTGTGTAATCACTGGCTGTGTAAAAGTAATTTGTTATGAGAGTTCAGTATCACAACCAAAGGAAAATGTCTTCTTGAAATAGAACGAGTTTTAAAAAGCCATTAATCGCTACATTCAGCAAATGCAAGGGTGCTCCTGTCATGGAAAATGGCATTGGCAATTATGCCAAAGGGCATGAGGTATACTATATAAGGAAAAGGAGATTCAATTGTAAAGGCCAACGGGAATATGAGGAAATGGCCCCACTTAACAGTTTAAAAGGCAATATGCTAAGTACCTTGATGTCCTTTTTTGTATACAGTATCTCTCAAGAGGAATTAATAAACAATTCAGAGCTGCAACTGATACATTATAAGCACAAATATGATGTTCAGATCTATACAATATTCTGAAATAACTTTTCATAAGTTGTAAATAACTTGGACTTCCTGGTAGAGAGAAACAGTGTTGTTGAAATAAGTATTGAATTTTGAGTAGCAAGCCTTAACCATCTCTCCAAAGTGGCTCAAGAATCCCTTTAACAGTAGAACAAACCATCCTTCCTTTCATGTGGTCAATCACAAAAAAATGTAGTGTCCCCTTTAAAACACTATAGTCTTCAAATGTTAAATAAACCAGTACGTTGGTTACTCACAAAATCATATAGAACCTGATTTTATTTGTATACTTTTACTTACAAAATTTATTTTTAATTTTATCACAAAGATTACATCATGGGGGAGGGAGCGACACTTAATGCTTGTCAGTAATCCCAATAGTATCAGCTTCCCTTGAATGTCTTAGTTAAATGGGGTTAAAGATCCCCATTGTTTTGACGACTTCCACTTCTCTGTTCTCTCCTGTGTTATTAACTTGATCTGTGTTGTCTTTAGGGTTTCTTCAGAGGCACTTCCACATGGTCCTCGCGGCAATTCAACAACGCTCCAGTTACAACTTCACCCTTTGCACGGAACTCTTACAAATCAGTATTTTTCTAGTGGTTTCTTTGTTTATTCTTTGCATCTGACTTCTGTAGGCTTGCATTTTGAGCCAGGTAAGCCTTTCCTCTTTATCCGTTAAAGAACTATAAACTCTTTTCTCCTTTAATTTTTATGTAGAACTCTCTCTGCCACTCCAGGTAAAGGCTGAGATCTTAATGTTTCTACCTCTCAAGCACAATAGACCCTGACATCTATTTATTGTTCGTCACCTAGATATTTTGGAAAGAATGGTCAACACATCTCTCCATCTTGCTCCAAATATATGCTCTTTGCTATATTGGGGGAAAAACTGACATTTGCATTTTCTTCATAACAGAGACCTTATTTTGCTTCCAAACTATATACATGCATATATAAATGTATGTATGTATGTATGTATGTATGTATGTATGTATGTATGTATGTATATTGCTTCTTTGTAGACTGCTGCATCTTTCTGCTCAGTTTTTCTCACAGTCAGCTTTGTGGTTTCCTTGGTGCATACTGTTTTATCTAAGTAATGGTAAACCCATCTTGGTTTGCCAATAGTCTATTTGCTGTACTGGATAAAGAATCTCATCCTGCTGCTGTGCACTATGAAGCCTGGAGACCTCAGAAGTAACTTAATTTAGGATGATTGCTGCCTCTTACGTCCTCCAGTAAGCTGTTCACAGATCTGTTTTATTGACTAGACTAGAAGTTACCCGAATTGTCTATGCTTCCACATGATCTTATAATTTTCATAAATTCATTAAGATTTTATCTTTTGCCTCTTTGTTAATCATATTTATTTCATTAAAGGATTAGAATCTTCCAGATATATTCTTTTTGTTCTTCTGTTTCTATGAGTTTTATTTTTATTATCGACCAAAGATGTTACCAGATCAAAATTAATTTTGATTATTTTTCTAGGTCTTGAAAGTGTCATCCCTTGATTTATAGGCTTAGTTTTGATGCAAACTCTTTGTTTTGGTTTGCTTTCTACTGCTTTCATAAACACCATAACCAAAAGCAGTTTGGGGAGAACAGGGTTTAATGCTAACAGGTCCTGTCCAGGTCACAGTCAATCACTGAGGAAAGTAGGAGCAGGAACTCAGGAGGAGTGGAGGCAGGAACCGTGGAGGAAAGCTGCTTACTGGCTTCCTCCTCATGGCTCACCCAGTTGGCTTTTTTATACAACCCAGGACCACCTGCCCAGGAGTGGTACCACTCACAGTGGGCTGGGTCCTCCCTTAGCAATCATTAATAAAGAAAAGGCCCACTGACTTGCCTACAGACAAGCTGTCTGATGAGAGTATTTTCTCAGTTGAGGTTCCTTCTTCTCAGATGACTATAGTGTATGTCAAGTTTATATTAAAAAAAAAAAAAGCAAACTTGCTGTGGGATGGTCTGTATGTCAAATTGCTCTGATTGGTCAATAAATAAAACACTGATTGGCCAGTGGCCAGGCAGGAAGTATAGACGGGACTAACAGAGAAAAGAACTGAGAGAACAGGAAGGTGGAGGGAGACACTGCCAGCCGCCGCCATGACAAGCAGCATGTGAAGATGCCGGTAAGCCACAAGCCACGTGGCAAGGTATAGATTTATAGAAACGGATTAATTTAAGATATAAGAACAGTTAGCAAGAAGCCTGCCACAGCCATACAGTCTGTAAGCAATATGTCTCTGTGTGTTTACTTGGTTGGGTCTGAGCTGCTGCGGGACTGGCGGATTAGAGAGATTTGTCCTGACTGTGGGCCAGGTAGGACCAGAAAAACTCTAGCTACACAAACTAGCCAGGACACTCTTAATCAGATTGTCATATTCCTTCACACACATGATCCTTGTTGGACTAACCGGCTGCCAGACTTCTCCAGTGCCATGGCAAGTTTACCTCTCCCTTCATGCTCCACTCATCAACTTACTTCATAGCTCAATCTTCCAGCCTTTGCTCTTGGAAGCTCCTCATAATATCCTTATCTTTACTTGAATCTTTTCTTTTCATAGAGGCAATCTAAGACCCTTGCTATCATCTGTCAGTCCCATATTTGTGACTGGAACAAAGGGATATTCTCCAATTTGCCTTTTTTTTTTTTTTTGAAAATTGATCTCCTAATTTTTTACTCTCATCTCTGTACACTGCATGAATAGACAGATGTTTACAATTCTGAAACTCATGTTTAGAGCTGATCTTGTCTAATGACTAACACTGTCTTGCAGGTTCCTTACTATTTGTCTACCGTTTCAGAGACATTAGCTTTGGAGTCTCTGGATTCTCTTCTTCTTATCCTTGTCTTCCTCCTCCTCCTCCTCCTCCTCTTCCTCCTCCTCCTCCTCCTCCTCCTTCTTTTTTGGGTTTTCAAGGCAGGGTTTCTCTGTGTAGTCCTAGCTGTCTGGAACTCTCTTTGTAGATCAGGCTGACTTCAAACTCACAGAGATCTGCCTGCCTCTGTCTCCTGAGTGCTGGGATCAAAGATGTGCACCACCACTGGATGGTTTTGGATTCTTATTCACAAAGATCGCAAGAGTCTTCTTGATTGGGATCCTAGTTCATCCCCATTTTTCTTTGCTGTATGGGATGTGTTCCACATCTAATGTATTTGACTTGAAAACATCATTTTTCCTTGAGTTCTGTCCTACATGTCTCTGTCCCAGAAAGTCTTCAACTGAACCTTTCTTTATTGCTTGACAGTTTCAATAAAATAACTCCCATTCGGCTCAAGGTTTCTTTCATTTAAAAATGTCGTAGATGGCCAATGTTTTAGATGGTCAATGTTGTAGACAGTCAGTGTTACAGATGGTCAGTGTTTTAGATGGTCAGTGATGTAGATAGTCAATGTTATAGATGGTTGATATTGTAGATCGTCCAAGTTTTAGATGGCTAATGTTATAGTCAGTGTTTTAGATGGCCCATGGTCAATATTGTTGATGGTCAGTAGTGTAGATGGTCAGAGTTTTAGATGGTCATCCACATGTGCTTTCAAATGAAAACTTATGCAAGCAATTTGCAATGAAAGAATTACAGCTGTATTACTGTAGTTCTGTATTACTGGAGTTCTGAGGAAGAGTTCTGCTTTCTGTTATATCTGAATCTGTGGTAAGAGCTTATTCCTGTAAACAAGTTCTCTAAACCTGGCCTATCTGTAAGCTTTGTAATGTCTCCAAGATCTCTTGGACTTCCCATAAGAGCTTTCAGCAGTCTCTTGATACATAGTATGTTTTCTACTGATTGCAGTTCCACTTTGAAATTGTCAGAAGATACTTGACAGTTATCAAGGCTTCTCCTCCATTGTCTTTTTCTCTGGTCTTGTCTGTTTGTCCTTGTCTGGTCTCCTTTGAGTTCAGTCTCACCCAAATAAGATCTCAGGAGCCTACAGCATTCAATTTTTGGAAGTTCCTTCCCTTAATACTCTAGAAGCAAACAACTAGCAAGTCTCAGGAAGTCCCTGTAACTTACCAGATTCACAAGGCTCCTCCTTCCCCAACATTATATAAATTGTACATACTGCTGAGAAGAGGCAGTTCTCAGACGAGTCAAGCTGCTGACAAGTAGTGCTCCAGGGTTCCAGCTTTCATGAATAATCACCCATACTGGAGTGGGCTTTTTGGTGGCCATTGAGTCCTCTGTGTCCCATAAGTAATCCCAATAAACTAATTTGTTCATGAAGTTGGACTTTGGTGGTCTTACTTTGTTCTGTTGTTGATTCTGTATCTTGGATGAGTAAATGTTTGATCATGTCTTACAAAATATTCATCAATTTATCTCTTCCTAAGATCATCATTTATTTTTCTTTCACAGCTTCCTTATTCTTTTCTTTTATTCTTTTTGGGTTTTTGAAATGAGGTTTCATGTACCCCAGGATGCTGATCTTAAACTCCATATGTATCAAAAGGTGACCTAAACTTCTGATCCTTATGTCTCCACTTTCCAAGTACTGAGATTATAAGTGTGTACCATACAATTCACAGTGATAAACTTAATAGCATCACTTCTAGCTTGCTCTGATTTAATATTTGGTACCAATTTGTATTTTAGCCTTTTATATTGGGTAATATCTATAAAAACTCCCAATTGTTTGTATGATGTAGACATGCTTAATGGGTAAAACCTGACAAAATAAAAGATGGGCATGAACATGTCCTTAACTATAATAATGACACATGCTGTGGAGGTGACTTTTCATTTTTATCATGATAAAACAATAACTTGAAGTTAACAACAATAGCTGTATGCCTCATTCTGCATAGCTTGGTCCTGTAAACCTGACCAGGGTGACAGGAAATGAATAAAGACAGAGAGACATAAGTACAGAAAAGCTGGAATTAGGTGGGATGTACATTCCCATAGAGACAGAAGAACAGCAACCCTGGAAACGCAGTACTTTTATTTTGTCATCTGAATCAAGGAACAGGTTTATTGTACATTAGCCTCCCTTTTTTTTTCACAAGCAAAATAAAGGAGTTACTATTTGTTATTTAAAGGAACCATTATTTTAAAAAAATCATAGAATGTGTGTGGGAATCTAGAATGACTTCAAATCATGTGTAGGATGGAGACATGTCTGAAAGATGTTTGAAAAATGACTCATGACCCCTTCCCCTGGGCTCCATACTAAGGCTCACAGTCCCAGCAGCCTTACGGGAGGCCAGGCTGGTCCTAGGAACCCCAGGTAAGACACTGCCCACCACCCACTAAACCCCTTTAAACCTGCCCAACAATCCCAGACTGCACACACCACCCCACCCGGCTCCCGCCCCCGACACCTGGCTCCCTATTCTGGTCTACAACTTTGGAAGCAGTCTTCAGCTTTACCAGAGGCCAGGAAGGATCAAGGAACCCGGGTAAGACACCCACCACCAGCAGTTAACACTCTTAAAACCCAACAACTCCAGACTGCACCCCCTCCCTTGGGCTCCATACCAGGGCCCCACAGCCCTGGCAGGAACCAGGCTGGTTCTAGGAACCCCAGGTAAGACACTGCCCATTGCCCACAAAACCTGGTTAAAGCCTGCCCAACAACCCCCCCCTCCGCGCGTGCACGCGCACACACACACACACACACACACATCCCAAACCCCCTTCCCCCAGCTCCACATCCTAGTCTAAAACTTCAGAAGAAGATGTCTGCTTTACCAGAGGCCAGGTTGGATGTAGGGACTCCGGGTCTACAACTTCAGAAGAATTCAGCTTTACTGGAGCACCGGCCAGATCTAGAGACTCCAGTGCCGGCAGCTGTCCTGGAGGCCAGTCTGGTCCTAGGGACCCCAAAAGCCAGACCAGATCTAGGGGCCCTAGTCTAATCCCTTTCCCTGGGCTCCATATCCTGGTCTACAGATTTAGAAGAGGACTTAGGCCTTACCAGAAGCCAGGCCGGATCTAGGGACCCATAGCCCCCAAAACCCAGAGGGAACACCCTACTGAACCTGAAGACTCACTAGTCACCAGAACCCTTGGCCATTCAAACCAGAAGACCAGAGAGGAAAGAGAAAGCAAGGAACAAAGCAGCCATCTAAAAAAGACAAACGCAGGAATCAACACCTAGACCTAAAATCATCTCAAATCCAGATGCCTAAAGGCCAGTGTGAGAACACAATCAATAACACAAAGGACAATATGGCATCATCTTTAAATTATTCCACAAACTAGAAACAGAAGTAACATTGCCAAATCCTTTCTACGAGGCCACAGTCATCTGATACCAGACCACACAAAGACCCAACAAAGAAAGAGAATTACAGACCAATTTCACTCATGAACATAGATGCAAAAATACTCAGTAAAATACTGGCAAACCGAATCCAAGAACACATCAAAAAGATCATCCACCATGACCAAGTAGGCTTCATCCCAGAGATACAGGGATGGTTCAACACATGAAAATCTGTCAGTGTAATCCACCATATCCAGTCATATACAAAACTGAGAGAAAAACACATAATCATCTCCTTAGATGGTGAAAAAGCCTTTGACAAAATCCAACACCCCTTCATGATAAAAGTCTTGGAGAGATCAGGAATACAAAGGACATACCCAACATAATAAAAACAATACAGCAAACTGATTGCCTACATCTAATTAAATGGAGAGAAACTAAAAGCAATTGTACTGAAATCAGGAAGACAAGGCTGTCTACTCTCTCCATATCTATTCAATATAGTACTTGAAATTCTAGCTAGAACAATAAGACAACTAAAGGAAATCCAGGGGATACAAATTAGAAAGGAAGAAGTCAAAGTAGCATTATTCACAGATGATATGATAGTATACATAAGAAACCCAAAATACTCTACCAGAGAACTCCTACAGCTGGTAAACACCTTCAGTCAAGTGGCTGGATACAAGATTAACTCAAAAACATCAGTAGCCCTCCTACATATAAACGACAAATGGGCTGAGAAAGAAATCAGAGAATCATCACCCTTTACAGTAGCCTCAAATAATATAAAATATCTTGGTGTAACTCTAACCAAGCAAGTGAAAAACCTCTATAACAAGAACTTCAAGTCTTTGAAGAAAGAAATTGGAGAAGATAAGCCTGGCAACCTGAGTTCAGTTCCTGAAACTCATGTAAAAAGTGGAAGGAGAAAAATATTGTGATTATATTTTAACTAAATAAAAAGAAAACAAAATAGTGAGATAGATGATTGACTTTAGATCTACATTTTTTCTCTAGCAAGTGTTGAAAAGGCAACAAAATTATTTTTCCAAGGGTTGAGAAAAATAATACTCACGGGGAATAATTTGTAAGTTACAGAGTCATCTACATCAGTTTATAGATAACTCTAGAAGAAAATTTATTTGGGGACTGGGCCAAAACATTCACAGTTGTCCTCTGACCTCCACATACACACCATAGCATGTGCACTCCCATCTCAACACACATGCACACACATGTGATAACAATTAAAGAAATGTGAATTTTTTGAAAGTTGACAATGGATTCCTATTTGTGAAATCCAAATACTTACATAGACATTCCAAAGCTTTAACAGTTATTTTGGGCATTATTTTGATGAAAAAGGATTTATGGGGAAAAAAGAATGCTTTAATAAACCCAGTAAGTGGAAGCTCATGTGAGTTGGACTGTGGTCCTCTGGGGTGAAAGATGAGCAGCCAAAGAGACATAGGGTTGGGACAGGCAAAGAAGAACTTGGAGTTACAGAGTGATGCATCTGGGAGGTGGATAGTGAAGGTCTTGTGATCCTGGGGTACAAATACAGTGGGGAGAGTTGAGACTGGTCTGAGAGATTGGCCATTAACTTCAGAGATCAGAAACTGAACCTTGCAGCTTCCCAGCTAGATAAACTCTGAATAAGGACAGGGTTGAAGCAGTGGCCTTGGAAGTGAGTCCTGGGAGAATGGACATGAGGCTATAGGAGTGGGGTGGGAGACAGGCTGCCAAGCAAGTCAAGGTCAAGGCCGCCCCAAAGAGCAGATTCAGTATTGAGGGTAATGAACTGGACTAATGGACATAACTGAGTCAGAAATAAAGGCTCTTCTACAAATGTTTCTGATTTTTATCCTGAAGAAGGGAATATAACCTTGAACCTTACCCCAGGGAAATAAGTATTTATTTTGACTACTTAAGAGTCAAACTTGTGGAAATAGAAATAGTATTCTTTTATAGAGATTTAGAAGATAGACTCACTTACTCTTTATTGATTCATCCACACTTTCTACAGCTTACAAAAGAATAGACACCGGGGTGTTTACAAAAAGCACACTCTAGATAAGATACCCTGAAAAGAGCCTAAAATCTGAGGTGAAGGGAAGCATAATTGGATGGTCGGCTCCATCTTGACTCTGGACTTAGTAGGAGAAAACACAAAGAAAGAACCCTGTCTGCTAAAGAGCTTACTAACTAAACCAGATTAGTATTTGAGGAGAATCACAGGGGCCTAGGTGATGGTGGGGAGGCTTGTGGATGTTCTCATGAAGAAGACACTGTAGAGATAGGGATAACATGTGCAAACATCTCTACACTGAGCACATCCATGGGGCTTCCCAAAATTAAATCCTCACTGTAGGCCAATGGCGTACCTTGAGCACTGAGCACAGAGGAGCCATTTCTCAGGAGATGCAAATAACACAGTCCTGAAGTTCTAACTCTGGACCCTTCAGCCCAATCAACAAACATATTCTATCATTATCTGGAAAGTGATGTAGTTGACACTAACTTTCAAATTCTTCCCCATAAACAGTATTTCTCTCAACCTTTGTAAAAGTCATATTTTGTTGCTTTTTCAACACTCCCTAGAGAAAATGCAATTTAAAAATTCATCATCTGTTCCATTAAACTTTCGCTTTCTTTTTTATATTTTAGAACAGGTCTCACTACATAAAGTAGGCTGACTCCACACTTGTAATGTTCCTGCCTCAGTCTCTCCTGTGCTAGAACAGGCATGGGCCACGACACCTACATACAGTCTAACTTAATGCTCGAAGTATGGAGGCTCTTGGCTTATGAATTCTGATTCATTGATTTCTTATAGAAGGAAATGTACTTATTTACTTATCTGCCCACTACAAATAGTTCTGATACAGCTCTGGTCACCATGAGAAAAAAAAATATGCTTTAGGTAAATGTTTTAACTGCTTTTGAAGTAATTTGTTTAAATTCTCACTTTTGGTGATAATATTCCCAAAATGAAGATAAGCTTGGAGACATTTTATACTCACAAGAAAAAGAATGTGTTGAAAATCATTTTCATCAAATTATATTGTTTCTCAATTGAAACAGCATAAAAGTTGTTTTGCTGTAGATTATTATAGTACAAGTGAGTTCAGGTAATCTAGAACATATGAGAATATCTGAAATGGTGAATTGTCTCAAATTGTATTGGAGTGTTGATGAAAAAAATCAGCCTTATAAGTCACTACATTTAAAATTGTATGTGAAGGGTACGATGAGCATGTGGCACACAGAGCTGCCATCACTAGGTGACAATACTCCAGCAGAGTGTACCAAGTAGAGGGGACAGAATGGAGCAGCAGACAGAATGAAAAATGACTTTTTTTAGAGGCTGTTAGATTAAGTGAATCTCATACATTTTGGAATCCGAAGGCCGTTTACCAGCATACAGAAGCTACTGGAGCTGCACAGGCCACAGTGGAAGGTATGAGATAGTCTCGTCTAAAGAGCCAAGGTGACATCTTCTCTTTGGTATTGTGTACATGGTGCTAAGCCCTGACCAGCGATTTCCCACAATCTTATCTACAGATCAATAAGGATTATTCAGCAAAGAATATTAATCTGTGTATTTTCTTATTGCATAACATCTTTTTGTGGTATTACATGATGCTTCTATTTTCTTTCATTATTAATAAGGATTTTAAGGGAAATGGACTTAGGGTACAGTATGGCCTTGGATAGGATTTATATAGCATACTTACTTCACTTTCAGAAAAGCTTAACTGTCTCTCTGATGTTTGTCACAGTGAGGATCTCTCTCATGCATCTGCATATGCCAGGCAGGTGTGCTCCCCAGCACTGAGCAATAGCCCTCTCTAAAGGCATGTACGGTCTGTGTGTGCAAAGGGAAGTTTGGAGATATTCTTCAAGAGACACTTATACTAATTTTTTTACTCTAGTAAATCATATCCTATAATACATGTGCTTTAAAACTTATCATAACATAGGCTGGAGAGATAGTTCAGTCATAATGTGCCTTCCAGGCAAGTACAAGGAGTTCTGATCCTCAGGACATATGTAAGAAGCCAGGCTTGGTAGCCTGTGCTGTAACACCAGCCTAGAGGTCAGAGGTAGACAGAGAGATGAATCCCTCTAGCTCCCTGGCCACCCAGCCTAGCTGAATGATTAGCTTCAGGCTCAATGAGAAACCTTGACTGAAACAATCAAGGTGAAAAGTGATCAGGGAAAGACACCAGTGTCAACCTTGGACCTCCACACACAGGCATACATGCACATACCACACATGCACACACACACACACACACACAGGCATACACGCGCACACCACACACACACAGGCACACATGCGCACACCAAATATGCACACACACACACACACACACACACACACACACACATACACGCACACACCACACACACACACACACACACAGGCACACATGCGCACACCATACACACACACAGCATGCACATATACAAACTCATGAACAGGAATAAAATTTAAAATATATATTCTATTCCATATACTATACTATTCAAAATACTACTTTGGAAATGCCACTCTGTAGCAGGGACCAGTGACAGGCATTCTTCACTTGATAGGTTTATAAAATACACTGTATACAAAAAAATTCTATCAAAATGATAAAAGTTTTAGTGTTGAAGCAACTGAGAAACTTCTATGATAAATGTGGAGTTGTGGGGTGTGTTTTTTTACTTTTATTGTATATTTTGAGATAGTGTCTCATTCTCTGCCCCTGACTGACCTGAAATTCTCTATGTAAACTCTTCTGCCCCTGCCTGCCGAGTGCTAAAGTTACAGGTATGTGCCACCGCATCTGGCTTAAACATTCTTTTTTATGTAAGACAGAATCACACAATGTTCAACATGACAGGGAACATGACTTTCTCACACAGCACAGAATATATCTGGTCGTTGTGAATGTCCTGAGTGACAGACATGACTTCGGTGTGCAAATGAGGCACTCAAGAGAACGAGACAGCGTCAAGATGGGGCTGGGCACGTGAAATGCCATCTCATGATTAGTGGGCTAGAGCTTTCAGTCACCTGGACTCCAGGGGCAAAATGGGTTTGGAGATCGAGTTCATTTATTTGGTCAATGAGTTATTTAGTCACGCCTGTGTAATGAAAGCCTGATTAAATAATCGAAACAGACCCGAGGACACTGGAGTGGGTTGGTAAATACACCAATGTGCTGGAAAGATGACAAGCAGATTCCACAAGGAGAGACACAGAAGGTCTAGAAGGATGGGGTCTCACCCTGACCCTCACCCCATCCACATGCCCACCCCACCCCCACCCTGAACTTGGCAGGTGCTTTTCTCCCTTTTGGTTATTCTTAAATAGCATCTTGCATGCTAAAACTCAAATTATAGCTAGTGTTTTGGTGGATTTCATGAAATCACTCCAGCACTCATTAACTTGCAGGTTCTGACACTAATTTGCTGATAGTTCATTTCAAAATTGAATTGTAGAACAGCAGCTGGTGCCAGGAAATTGTGGTTAGGACACATCCGTGCCGTGACAAGGCTTGCTTGAGTGTTTCTGATTCATCATAATTCCAATGGCAAAGAGAAAGGCTGAATTCGGACAGCAGGAGGAGCCTTCGTTTCGGGATGGTTATCATGGTAGTCTGGAGTGGGTAGCTGTTCCAGCTTTGACCTGGAAGTACTCCCCCTAGTGAGGCTTCTGGTAACTGCCACGCCTACCTATGACCTCCCCTGGGGTGGGGCTGAGACAGGAGCCCTTAAGACCTGAGATCCGGACATGCTGGGCCTCTTGGTTCCTCATGATCCTGGATGATGGATGGAGGACCAAGTCAGAGTTCTCCAGAGAACCCCGCTGGACTGCATCGCACTTCTCCAAGATCCTGTAACCAATCCCTTTACTGCCTGTAAGTTACCCCAAAATAAACCTCCTTTTTAACTATGTGGAGTTGCCGTGTTAAATCCCCACATTAGTAGTCCACTTTCTGTTGCTAATCACCAGCCCAGCCTGGTTTACTCAACCCCCAGTCCTGGAGGCTCCAGGGCTCTTGGCTGGCAATGGCTCCCCTGTTGTGTGAAGCCCAAAACATATAGGACATCACACAGCATGAGATAGGGAGTGTGCATGTACGTGTTTGTCCCCTAGTCTTTACCCCCTTCTTATAAGGAAGCCCCACCACCAAGATGCCATGTTAGGGATTTCATCTAACCCTACCTCCCAACCCCCCTGTAAATCCCAGCTAGGTTGTTTTCACCCTCTAAATACATAGCAATGGAGGTTAATTTTCAATACATGAAGCCTCCGGGGACCTTCAAACCACAGCACATAGTCACAATCTATACCGAACAGTAGGGGTTAAATTTCTACATGTGAAACCACAGAAGGAAAGTCGTTGTCCTACCTGCATACCACCATGTCCCACCTTGATGACAACCACTGATAAAGAAAGGTAAACTGTAATTTTATCAATGGAATTGAGAACTGGTGGCAGATTCAGCATTAGAGAAGGTAGCTCATTTGGGTATGTAAGGAGGTGTAAAATAAACACATATGTGTGTATGATCACGTACTGCTATTATATATAATAGTTCAAATGAGAGTAAAAGAGAACACTAGGAAACACCTTGACCCTAAACCAAGGTCAGACTTTGGTAAGTCTGAGACATGATCACTTACTAAATCAAGAGACCTTGTCCTGGCACAGCAAAAGGGACTGCTAAGGCCTCTGCTCACCAAGAAGATGTTCCACAAAGTGCAAAACCAAGAAACCAGTGAAATCAGCAGGTATTAAATGAAGACGTGGTCTCATTTTTTGGCTAAATGGCATCAGCTCCCAATGGAATCTCTATAGCTTTGCTTTGGCTTTAGTTTATTGAGACAAACTCATTATGTAGCTGAAGTCGTTCTGGACATTGCTATGTAGTCCATGCTAGCCTTGAAATCCTCCTGCTCCCGCAGGCCCAGCTAAGAATCCTTATGTTAACTGGGCTGTGAAGGCTTCTATATGTCTTTGGTTTCAAATTCAGTTATACTAATTATCTGTCTTAGAGTTTCTATTGCTGTGAAGAGACACCATGACCACAGCAATTCTTATAAAGGAAAATATTTAATTGGGGTGGCAGCTTACAGGCAGGTGGTCCTGAATTGTATAGACCAACTAGCAAGCAGTATCCTCCATGGTTCCTGTTGTACTTCATTAGTTGTGATGTGAGTTTCTTGGTAAAGAGTAGTGCTGTGTGGACTAGCAATCAGGTCTGTCTGGAGTTCCTATCTTATTTCCCTCAGTGGTAGACTATGACCTGTGATTGTGTCTTAGTTAGGGTTTCTATTGATGTAAAGAGACATCATGACTATGAAGACTCTTACAAAGGAAAAGCATTTAATTGGGGGCAGGGGGTTACAATTTGAGAGATTTAGTCCATTATCTTCATAGCAGGACATGCAGCATGCAGGCAGACATGGTGCTGGAGAAGGAGCTGAGAGTTCTCCATCTTGATCTGTAGGCAACAGGAAACAACTGTGTGCCACACTGAACTTAGCTTGAGGATAGGAGACCTTAAAGCCTACCCTCCACAGTGACACACTTCCTCCAACAAGGCCACACCTACTTCAACAAAGCCACACCTCCTAACAGTGCCACTCCCTTTGGGGACCATTTTCTTTCAAACGACCACAGACTGTAAGACAAATAAACCCTTTATCCCTCAAAACTGCTTTTAGTCAGGGGGTTTTATGATCACAGCAACAGAAATGAAAGTAGAACACTACCAGATGCAGTGATCACGACCAGTACTGCAGCCCCAAGTATAGGAAGGAGCATTGCTTCCTAAGAAATCAAGCCTTTAAACCTTTGCATCTAAATCTTAAGTCTGCTCTCTGCTGCTATAACAAAATACTGCAGAATGGGTGAATTACAAAGCAATTTCTTTCTCATGACTTTGGAGGATGAGGAGTCCACTATCAAGGTGCTGGGATCTGGGGAGGTCCTTCTCTTTGCATCCTAACTGGGTGGAGGGCATGAAACAGTAAGAAAACAAGCAGAGTGGGTGGGAGCAAGGAAACACATGTCTGTGTTGTGAGAGAAAACTTTTCTAACAACTCCTCTGTCTTGTTAAGGCACCAGCGTATTTGTGAGGGTGGGGTCCTCATGTCCTATACACTTCTTAAAGGTCCTAGCTCCTAATACCTTCACTGTGGCAATTACATTTCAACACGAGATTTGAAGAGAACATTCAAGCCATGGCACTCCATAGGTTAACCAGTACTGTGTTGTTTATTGATAGAAATAGCTCTATAATTCTATATTTAATGTAATCTTACACTGTATGGAGTGGACAGAGGGAGAATTACTTGCAAGACCAGTATCATCGCTTATGATCTAGATCAGCAACAATGGTCAATGTCCTTTCCAGAGATGGGAAAATGGATGATACAGAGAAGCAGGACTGGTACCTAAGGATACAGAAATGAATCAGTAGATTAAATAGAGAATGCCAGGATTTTATTAATGCTTAAAAGGAGGCTTAGAGGAGAACATGATAGTGTCTTATTTCAGTTATACCTGATGACTGAAGGGGTGATGCCATGTGTTGCTGAGACCTCTCCTGATTTTAGAAGCTTACAAGATCTAGCTGATGCTTGTAAACCTGAGGGAACCTATCTGAGAGGTATGTTGGTCATTAAAATGATGAAGGACTATACTAAGAGATTAGATGGGGCTTGGGTAATACACCAGTATCTTCTTTAGTTACATTTATCATATACAATTGGTGATTCACACTGGCCTGGTTGGCTAAGAGTCGAATTCAGTGTTGTCAACTTCACTGGGAAATTACAAATGTTGCTTTTGCTATGCTCAGCAGGGTTTGAATTTTTTTTTAACTACAAAAGATACAGCATCAAAGACCAGCGGTGGTCTATAATGGGCTTTGGGGGATGAATAAGGGGGTAACTGGCACAGAACTTCCAAAGTCCCAGAACTGTCCTGTTTGATAGGGTGTCTGTTATAATAAATGGGGTGATTTTGGGGAAAGGAACCTAGACAGGGCACGGTTGCCAGAAGAACCAACTATAGGGAAGAAGTAGGTGGGGCCTGGAGATAAAGTTCAACTGCATGGCTGTCCTGGCTAGCTTGTATTGTCAACTTGACACAAGTTAAAGCTATTTGGAAAGAGGGACTCTCAACTGAGAAAATGCCTCCATAAGATCTGCCTGTTGGCCAGCCTGTAGTGTGTTTTCTTAATCAGTGATTGGTATGGGGGGGCCCAGGTCACTGTGGGTGGTACAACCCCTGGGGGGGGAATTAGTTCTGGGGTGCTATAAAAAAGCAAGCTGATCAAGTCATGAGGAGCAAGCCAGTAAGCAAAACTCCTCCGTGGCCTCTGCATCAGCTCCTGCCTCCAGGTCCCTGCTGTGTTTGAGTTCCTGTCCAGACTTCCCTTCAATGATGGACTGTGATGTGACATAAAAACTGAAATCAACCCTTTCCTTCTCAAGTTGCCTTTCTATACCACAGGAATAGAAACTCTAAGACAAAAGCCAATGTTTTAATTGATTATGCATATATAATCAAACTTTGATTTTAAAAACAAAACAGAAAATCCCAATGTTGTTGGTTGTTTTTCACTCTTACTCTTTTGGCTCTTTGTTCTTTTGGGGGACCCATAAATAAATCACACATGGAGGCTTATTATTACTTTAAATGGCCTTATCTTGGCTTGTTTCTAACCAGCTTTTCTTAAATTATCTCGTCTACTTTTTCTCTCTGGGCTTTTTCCTTTTCTTACTTCTGTAATCTTACTTTCATTCTTACTTGCGGCTGGCTTTGTGGTTGGGTGACTAGCCCCTAGCATCCTCCTCTCCTTGTTCTTGCTCCTCCTCCCTTTTCTCCTTCTATTTATTCTCTCTGCCTGCCAGCCCCATCTATCCTTTCTCCCGCCTTGCTATTGGCCGTTCAGCTCTTTATCAGACCATCAGGTGTTTTAGACAGGCAAAGTAACACAGCTTCACAGAGTTAAACAAATGCAACATAAAATAATGCAACATATCTTTGCATCACTAAACAAATGTTCCACAGCATAAGCAAATGTAACACATCTTAAAATAATATTCTACAACATTTCCCCCTTTTTGTCTAAATAAAAATGAAAAGTTTTAACTTTAACATAGTAAAACTATACACAACAAAAAGTTATCAAGAATTACATTTACAATATTCTGTTCATTTGTATTTAGCAAATTCAGAGAAAATACTCCACCATCATCCCATCTTACTGACTCCAAATTTTTCTATCTAATTCACTTTCTATCATAACTAAGGAAAACTGCAACTATACCTTTCTAGTCTTCAACTCCATCAAAGGCCCCAGAAGGATATAATATTATCTGAGTAAACGGAAAGTGCATTGCAAGCAACTTCCAAAACTCTACAAATGACAGACATCTGACTGCCTGGACAGTCACCCAAAGTTCCTCTGCAATGTTGGGGCATCCATCCTCAGCCTACAGGCCCAGAGTATCTGGCAGACTTTTCAATGAAGCAGGAAATTTGAAGGACTGTCCTGCCACCTTGTACTGGCAAAGTTCATCAGTTGCTTTCCTCTATGTCCTGCAAAATGTCTGGCAAACTCATCCATGAAGCAGGAACCCTGAAGGACTGTCCCACCTTGTTTTGATAAAGTTCAGCAGTCACTTTCCTGTTGGTTCTGCATGTCCATTTTATACCACGTACTGTCAAACAGTCAGGGCAAAAGCAGTTTCTTGCCCAAATGGCTAATCTTGCCACAATGAAAGCAAACTTCTATAGGGTTTCTTCAATGCTCATCATCCTTATATGAAATAAATTGGTGCTGCCAGGAGCAGATATGTCTCATTGTCATGAAAAGCCTATGTTAACAAAACATTTTAAATGCCATATTCTATAGGTCTTTGAAGTATTTGAATGCCATTTAATCTAAAATATACCTATTTAACCTTAAACACATACCTAATGTGACTACAAGTTTAATTATACATTAACTACTAACCTCATTTCTTATTTATACATTGCACTTTTAAATGAACTGCGTAAGTACAATACCCCAAACAAGAGTAGAAATATATATATATACAGTGTAACAAAATTAACTTCAAATTTGTACCAATATACCAAAATCCATGCTAATGCAACATATCTGAGATTAACAGTTATCTTTTTATCCTATATTCCTATATTCCTCTAAATTACAACAAACATCACAACCCACCAAAGAACCAAAAGCCTTCCACACCCCTCTTGGGAATGTGGGCATTTTGTTCTCCAAACTGCTTCTTGCTATCTGTGGGTGAAGGCATCTTTTGGGTCCCTGAGAAAATTTGGGATAATGGCCCAGTCCTGGGAAGTCCAGCTATAACCTTTGTTGATGTCACCTGTCAAGATTCAGGAGGTCTCCCCTGATCAAACCTGATCCATCTCATTCCTGAAGGAATCCACAGCCTCTTGTCTCCTGTGGGAACAAAACTCCAAAGCATTTTTGATTTCCATTTGACAAGCATATTTTTTTACTTCTTTTTTAAAGTTAAGATAGCCCTAAAGTATCTAAACTGGTTCAATTTTGCAGTCCTGCTCACAAGCCCATGTCTGTCAGCAGTTGTTATTTGCTTATCAGCATTCAAAGAATTCAAAATCAACATACAAGATCCAGACTCCCTGTATATTTCCCATCTTTACATGGCTTTTTTTCTTTTTACTGTCTCTTTAAAGACTTTCTTTTTAAACTATTTGTTTCTATGACTGTCTATACCCATATTCTTTCTTTCTTAAGCCTACATGCAATGAAAAACACTGGAACCTGTTCAGAGATTTTTTTTTTCTGTCTGGATCTCTTTTACTCCATATCTCTAATCTTTTTTGACCCTGTGAGCAAACTGTAAGCTGCTAAGCTACAGCTAGATCCTCCAAGAGCAGCTCTATCAGCTAGTTCCACCCACTTCTCAGGTGGTGAAAGCCAAGCCTTAAAGCTCACAGCCCTGTCAGGAACTGCATTCAACCTTCCTAGCTGTGGGAAGCAGGTACCTACACTGCCAGGAGCAGATTTTTACTTAGTTTGCCCTTCCTATTTAGTGCTGCCAACTGAATAGGAACATCTCTTAAAGGAGCTGTGTCCTTTTTCTTTTTTCTTTTCAACTTTCTCAGGCCCTACATGGAAATATGGGCCCACATTGAAACGCCAAAATGTTGTTGGTTGTTTTCACTCTTACTCTTTGGCTCTTTGTTCTTTTAGGGGACCCACCACCCAGCTCATAAATAAATCATACATGGAAGCTTATTATTACTTTAAATGCCCGGCCTTAGCTTGGCTTGTTTCTAACCAGCTTTTCTTAACTTAAATGTATCTCGTCTACCTTTTCCCTCTGGGCTTTTTCCTTTTCTTACTTCTGTAATCTTACTTTCATTCTTACACATGGCTGGCTGTGTGACTGTGTGGCTGTGTAGCTGGCCCCTAGCATCTACCTCTCCTTGTTCTCTCTCACTCTTGCTTTTTCTCCCCAGATTTCTCCTTCTATTTATTCTCTCTGTCTGCCAGCCCCATCTATCCTTTCTCCTGCCTCACTATTCGTTCAGCTCTTTATTAGACCAATCAGGTGTTTTAGACAGGTACAGTAACACAGCTTCACAGAGTTAAACAAATGCAACATAAAAGAATGCAACACATCTTTGCATCATTAAACAAATGTTCCACAGCATAAACAAATGTAATACATCTTAAAATAATATTCTACAACACCCCAAGACATCAAGACCTGGGGAAGAAGCTTCCTGTTGAACACATTTATGAGAGGGGAAGATGGCCAGTCTCTTGACTTCAGTAAGGTCAAGATGTGGGAGTTCTGTTGTGACCTTCCTCTTCCCAGGCCTTGTTCCATGTGCCTCGTCTACATGCCTGTTTACATTTCCATTTACCCTCCTAAATAAAACCTAAGTAAAGACTTCCAGCCAGTTCTATAAACAACTCTATTGAATTATCAAACCTGGAATGGAGGGCTTTCATGGGAATCTCAGATGTGTAGCCATATCAGACAAAAGTGCAGACAGCCTGGGGACTCCAGAACACAAGGCAATCCAGCTGTGGTCCATGGCATCTGTGGTGTCTGTTGCTAATTCTAGGCAGTCAGTGTCAAAAGTGAATTAATTGTAAAATATCAAAGAATACAGACTTACTTCATTATTTTTTACTTTTTTATTGTGGCAAATATACTAAACATAAAATTTAACCTTTTGACCGTTTTTTTTTTCTTTTTAAACATTACACTGAAATTCAACAATGTAGAAAACATGTATAACATATAAGTAAATTCCTTAGATTTCATGAACTGAACACATACTCTTGTATCCAAATTCTGGACCAAGAATTGAACAGTCCAACATTTCATAAAAGAAAAGGAACACATTGAGAAGGAGCATTTCTATGAAAGAATCCTACAAGAATTATAATGGAGGGAAAGAGGCGATGTCTCCCAGTGAGTGTGCACGAGCTCTATAATGCACCAACAACAGGCTCAGGGACACTTGAGAGCGCTGTCTGTGTCACTGTTAAAAAGCTTTGGTGGACAGTAATTTGGGATATACTAGATCAAGGCCAGTCAAACAGGTTTACCCACTGAGGCAAACTTTGAAAATTCAGATTCTAGGTCTTACGCCTAAACATTCTTTAAGTTAGAAGAAGAATGAAGAAAAGGGAGTTTGCCTACTTCCTTTTCAATATGGTAAAAAAATAAAATAAAATAACATCCATCACTTTAACCCTTTGTAAGAGGACAGTTGAGGTTCATTAACATCCACAATGTTATGCAACCATCATCCTTCTCCAATTCTAGAACTTAGTCACCCCAAACAGAAACTTTGCACGTGTTACATAATAAGACCCCAATCTTCCCTCCCCCAGGCCCTGTTCCTCTCTTCTCTTTTGTGCCTGGAGGAACTTGCATATTCTAGGTGCCTCGTGTATGCACAATCTCTCAGGACTGACTTCTGTGGTATGTTCACTGCACAGAGTAAGTTTCCCAAGGCACATCCATGCTGCAGCATATGTCGCAATGCAATCCTCTGATGAGAGAATAATTCCACTGCCTGAGAATACCGCATTGCTCTATGGAATTGCCAGTGGATGGACACCTGAGTTGTTCCCAGCTTTTGTTATCTGAACACACTATCAACTTTGGTGTACAAGTGTCCGCATTGTAACATTTCCCAAACCCACCCTCACATATTTTTGTTTTATAAACTATGGGAGATACTTTACAATTTACAGATCAAATGAAAATTAACAATAACATACACTATAAATAACTCAAGGCTTTATTATAAGCATTAATAGCTATTCATACTAAAGAACCAGGAATAAAGAAATAAAAAAAACTGGAATGTAATCAACATTACTCAGGCATAGATAAGCATATAGAAATATTTTGTTAATTGTTAGACTAGAAAAATATAAATGATGGAATTATATCAATTATTTTGTGCTTAATCTTCCTGAACGTACTTTTAGTATTAAGTACATGGAAAGTGCATACAATTATTTAAAGATAATGCCTTTTTCTTTTGACAGTGCTAGGAATCAAACCCAAGGCCTCATGCATGCTAGGCAAGTACTCTACCATTCAGAGACAACACTAGCCTTAAAATTATGCCTTTTTTAAAGCAAACAAAACATGCATATCTTTGGTTACTCTGAACTAGATTAGCGGTCAGCATGGCATTCAGTGCTTTAAGCCCACGTTCTTGACAGACTGGCTGCTGGATGATCGGTCACGTTCTTTAGTAATTTCCATCTCGATTTTGGCTTTGATTTTCTCCCAGTCTATTTGGAGCTACAACAGAAGGGAAAAGAGAGTCGTGCTTATACCCTACGTTTCATTTAATCCAAAGTAACCAAGAATAAACAAAACAGAACATATGACTTCCAAAATGGAGAGAGAGGAGTATTAGGGAAGTAATGCTGACAACCACGAGCTACCTTTAAGATCAAGAGAGCAATTACAGATCACGAGGAAGACTCCTACTATGATTGAGAAGACCACAATTCTGTGCAGCTCTTTATAAAGCACAGGGAAGCAGTCTACAGAACCTCAGGATCCTGCACAAGAGCTTAGAAACAACGGAAAGAAGCCACTCTGCTCTGCTCTGCTCCCAACAAAAGCAAACTGGGCAGGGCAGCAAGTAGGGTGTGTTTGCATCAGCTCTGCTCTGGCCATCTCATAAACCGAGTTTCCCAGCAGAAGCCCAGCCGCAAGGAAGACAAGGGAATGTTGTTACACAAATGGCTCCATTGCAACCACTCTTAAAGTGACAGAGGGATGTGGTAGTCACAACTGATGAAGCCATCAGAGGAAGCAGAAGACAGGCAAGACTGGGAGACACATGAGAGTAAGAAAAGATTTATATGTTTGCTTTTGTTTTATCTATGACAAGGGCAAGCCTACCCAAGCCTAGACCTATCCCTTTCTAAGTTTCTTAGATTTGATGCTGGGAAAGGACTCCTCTGCCCTTGAGTCCTACGAGCAATTTCTTTAGAAATACTTATTTCTTTAGGAATATTTGTTTATTTAGGAACCTACTGTTAAACAAATTTGGAGATCACTTATTTAGGAATGTGTGTCCTCTGAGGCAAGGCATTGGAAAAACTGGGTCCTAGACTAAGCTGAAACTATGAAATAGACCCAAAACTCTAAGACTTGGTCAGAAATAAAGAGGCTTATCCCTCCACATAGGGTTAAACAGACCAAAGTAGTACCTGCTGCCTGAGCAGATTCTTCTGAAGAATTGGGGAGGTTAGCTTCGTCTTAACAGAACGGCACACCTATTTTGTAGTAGTAGTTGACTGAATCACTTGGTTCTTTTTTATTCCAATAAGCTATGTCTAAATTTCCTATAAGTAATTTGTTGACATTTTGATGACCTTAAAAATAATTGTCCATATGTATCTATAATATATAAGATAGACTGGTTAATAATTAATAGAATTTCTTTTAGCCTAGAAGATAACTGTCTGAACGAAGAATCAAATGACAGCCTGCCGAAAAGCAGGGCAGATATTAGATTATTGAAGACTGACTTTCAACCGTGCCACAGCTGAATTTTTAAATGGCAATGTGCACATTTCCATGTCTAACAAAGCAGTTATTAAAAGGGAAGGGAAACTTTGCTGACCGCCTTGGCCTTCTTCCAGCCTTAAACTGACTTACATTTGTTTCCCTAGTCAGTCAGGACACGACGACACCCGCCACCTGTTGCAGCAGCAGTCATCTGTCCACTGAACTGATGACATGTTAGTCACTTGGTGAAAATGAATGCAACGACGGACCGTCTCCTGCAGACGCTGGCTGCTTCATTTCACCTGGCATTGATCCAGTTTTAGGACCATGTTCTACAGATAATTTAGTCCTAAATAAGAATACTCTTAACAGTATGTTTTAGGTAAAGGTGCTTGTTCTCTGACACTTTCAAGTGACTTCTACATCAAAAGCCATACTTTCTACGATAGGGAGAGCCAAACTATTTGGAACTTCTTATTTTGATCCCTAGTCAATTCTTACTCACATAAAAGCATTTAAAAATCCGTATCTAATGGCTCTGTCCAGTACCCAGCTTGTCTGCTCTTAGTAAAGATCGGCTGCCTACTTGAACAGAGAATAAGATGGCAATCGGGCACGAATTCATGGGTCTCCATCCTCATAAACTTACCTCTATTGGCCACCACCCCATCTGCTTTCCTTCTGCCTCAGGCTAAGCTTTTCACATGGGTCTCTGAGTCCACTTCTCTTGACTCCTCCAGGACACTGCCTTCGGTAATCACATACTCAAGTCCTTTCTGGCTTCCTGCCTCTCTTAATTCTGTCTCTGAGAGCTCTCACCTCATTCTTCTCACTCAGGGTACTGTAATATGACTGTTCATCAGCTACCCTTCAGAAAGTTTTGTTTAATGTAGAGCTGGGGATCAGGCCCAATCAATATTGCACATAGGCTAGGCAAGGGCTCTATCACTGAACTATATCCTTGGACCTAGAGACTTCACTAAAACCACTATCTGCTGTTTTCAGGTCTTAACCTATACACCTTCTCGTTCAACAAATACTTAACACTTGTTTATGTTAAGCCTTGTCCTAACCTAAGTACAGGGTTCAATAATGAATGAAAACATTATAAAAAACCTATCTTCATAGAGATAATAAAGACAGATCATGGTGAAAGAGACAGATAATAAACAAAATTTTAAATGTGCATGTCACACATGGTAAAGGTTTTGAAAGCAGAGGAGACAGTGAGTGCCAGGTGCAAAGTGGGAAACACAGCCATCTAATCACGTGATGAATTTCTAGGTGGTTTTCAAATGTAGTGATCAGAGAAGTTGGTGGCCCTGAAAACTGACACTAAGGATGAAGGGATGACTTAGTAACAGAGGAAGGGAGGAAAAGGGCCTTGAGGTAGGAGCATTCTTGGGACCTGGTTCACGGCCACCATTGCCATCTCTATCGCAATGCACCCCACCTCTCTTCTAGTTTCTGCTCCTTCCAAATGCCCCTCCCACAGCCCCTTAGATACTGTCAGAAAGTGCGATTTTCCCTCAACTCTCCTAAATTCATAGTAGTACAGATTCCAGTAGCAAAGGGCAGAGAAACAGGCCAGTTTATCAGTGTATACAGTGACATGGCTCAGGGTGGCGTCAGCGAAAGGTGACACAAGGCAGTGGCTTAAAACTCTGGCTAACCCCAAGGGAGGCCTTACCCTCTCTGAGGAGTGGATGGGGGTGGGATGGGGAGAGGTGGGGAGGAGTGGAAGAAGGGGAAGGGAGGTGAACAGGGATTGGTATATAAAATGAAAAAAAAACTTTTAAAAATAAAAAGAACACTCTGACTAATATGACATCTCCACAAATAACAAGAGACCGTAAAGAAATGACAAGATGAAGAATAACAGTTTTTAGAGTCCAGAGACAGAAAGCCAAGGAAAAGTAACAATGTGGGAGCAAACCAATGGAGTGAGGATGGAGAGTCCTCTTTCTGATGCCGTCTCTAACCTGACCACACATCGTCTCCAGGAGGCTGGAGAGGTGGTTCAGCAGTCAACACAGCTTTCTGCACTGGCAAGAACTGGAGTGCAGTTCCCAGCACCCACATCACGTGATTGCTGTCACCCACAACTATAGCTCCAGGGGTCCCTATGCCCCTTCTGGGCTCCACAAGCACTTGTACACACACACACACACACACACACACACACACACACACGATGATGATGATGATGATAATAATAGCAAATCTTTTTTAAAAAAGAATTGTCTTCAGTAAAGCAGAATTTCTATCCTCTGTTCTGGTGTAATGGGCAGAGAACAGAACTCTACCTCTATTTGCGACTTCTCATGCTGTTAATGATACATCTATGAAGTTCTTAGTTCTGAAATAGGAGATATGGCTATAATTTTGGCAAAATAGATAAATAGGGATGATAGATTATGATAGATCCAAATGATACCAGGCAGTCAGCAAGTAGATGTCAGCCACATAAGCTATTTTCCTAGGGTTAATTTTTATATCACTACTCAGAAATTTTTAAGTAACATTTTCTTCTTTTAAAAATACTGTTTTGTGATTTTGCTGTTGTTGTTGTTGTTAATTTTCACATGGCATCCATGAGGAAGAAAAGCAGAAGACTAGAACACCAGAGGGAATCAAGGTTCCCTGTTGCCTTGTTTGAGGAAAGAAACACTGAGAAAGCCCTGTTCCTCTGGCTGAGCTATCGCTTACACCTGAGGTATTATGCTTTAGCAACTGCTAAATATTACATAGACCAAGAAAAAGAAAATAAGGACACTAACTTTTGCTATTTAAAATGTAATCTGAGCTGGAGATGGCTCAGTGGCACCAGATACTCTCACGGAAGATGTAAGTTTGGTTCCTGGCACCCATGTGGGGCCACTCACAACTGCCTGTAATGTCGGCCCTCTTCTGTCCTCTGCAGGCACTGCACTCAGGAGCACAAACTCACACACAGATACACACAGACACATAATTCAAAATAAAAATACTTTACAAATAAACTAAAACTTCACTGAAGGAAGGGCTGGATTTTGTGTGTATGTTTTCTCAAATGGGGAAAACAAATTTAAGAGTTAGCTTTCTTCCTAGACATCTACATTATTTATCTAAAATATCAAATAACATACAACCTCAACACAAATTATCATAAAAACTGATATCATAAAAAAAAACAACAAACAGCTAAAGCATCTAGAAAAAAAATCAAAACCACCAGAACTGATGACTCATGCTTGTAATCCCAGCCTTCAGGAAGTTAAGGCAGGAGAGGTCCTCCAAGTTAGATGTTATCTTGAGCTAGACAGTGAGTTCCAATCTAGCTTAGACTACAGAGTAAGACCCTGTTAACAAACAAACAAACAAACAACAACAACCAAGATCCTAGAAAAAAGAAGACTACAACCATACAGTCACAAAGTAAAATGACAACATCACAAGATAAAAAATAATGCTTT
The DNA here is from genome assembly GCA_902168405.1 of Peromyscus aztecus. Lineage (NCBI taxonomy): Eukaryota > Metazoa > Chordata > Mammalia > Rodentia > Cricetidae > Peromyscus > Peromyscus aztecus. The sequence continues at coordinate 28,984 of CABHPQ010166107.1, forward strand.
TATAAATTAGAGTATGAATCATGCAACTTTCATCATAAGATGAATGTTTTATATAAAGCATACATACTGTTATAAAACACTGTGCAATACTTACACCTTCTGCATATTGCAAATATCGTTTATTAGTTTCCTGTTTACCAAATGTCTCCAAAAATTTTTGACGATAAGCAAGAACTGTATCAACATGGGTTTTGTATTTTACAGCCAACTCCAGTGCCCTATAATGAGAAATTATACAGATTATTGGTATCACTGTGTCTAAACAACAGAGTTTTGAAATTAGAGGGAAGACCAATGGCTGTTGTGCTTACCCTACAATCTGGAAAGCCATTTTCTGTTTAGCCATCTATGTATTTTTTTTCAAAGCCCAGATAGACATGACCTGTTCTTGCTGCCCAGCTACTCTTGTACAAATACAACATATAAATGCTGTGTCATTTTCAACTGTATTGTGCTAGCATTACTTACGAGGTGTGTATTATAGACCCTACACTAGCCTATACATGTTCTGAAGGGAGAGCTAGTTTTCACTTTCTTTGGTGAGTACTGCAGAGTATATGTAGGAAAAACACTCAGAAAAACTGGTAAATCATAAAAAGAAAATACTTGACGTTTTGTGAACCTATATTTTGTGAACTTATGGAATTAAAAAGTGACATTACTATATCAAATTTAAAATCTTATACAATAAAACATTAATATTAAACCAGTATGATAAATGCTATTACTATTTGAGTCTTGGAAAATGGCATGCTAGGTAGGGTGGCAAGGTGTCTTAGCAGGTAAAGGTACTTGCCACCAAGCCTGATGACCGGGGTTTAACTCATAGGATCAACACGATGGAAAGAACCAACTTCCCCAAGTTGTCTTCTGACTTTCACCCATGCACATGTGCACAAATTAACCAATCAATCAATTAATTAATTAAATTTTAAAAATTTAAAGAAAATTTTGGGAAGTCATTGAAATTTTATAATTCAATAAATGTGTCTATAAAACTATGCTATTTTGCCGGGCGTTGGTGGCGCACGCCTTTAATCCCAGCACTCGGGAGGCAGAGCCAGGCGGATCTCTGTGAGTTCGAGGCCAGCCTGGGCTACCAAGTGAGCTCCAGGAGAGGCGCAAAGCTACACAGAGAAACCCTGTCTCGAAAAACCAAAAAAAAAAAAAAAAAAAAACTATGCTATTTTAAGGTAAGCCTTTATTTAATACTAGGAGAATTACTAAAAACAGTGAAAACCTGCAAGGAAGTGAACACATTATCTCAGCTCAGGCCTCCAAGTAAGTTTGACTAGGGCCTGTGCAGGACTCATAGGAATTGAGTCAAGAAAAGCCAAGTGGAGCATGTGTCTCTACACTGTCTACGTCATCTTGTTTCAAGGCATGGGTAACAGTCACAAAAGTAGTCAAAAGTGCATCAATTGTCAAGTTCTCATGCATTCTATTAGGCCATGACATGACCAGGACAACTATGATTTATCTGATGCAACTATTATAGATCTGTTATTTTAGATAAAACTAAACATTAATATTTTATAACTTGCGACTCTTCAGTATTAGCCAAACTAAATAATATCTTTTGAAAGACTTTTTGGAGCCAGAAAGATAACTCAGCAGGGAAAGGTACTGGCCATGCAAATCTGGCAGCTTGTGTTCCATCCCTGGCACCAACATAAAGGTGAAGAGAGAGAACCAATTTCACAAACTGGTCCTATGACCTCCATGTTTACACTGTGGCATGTGAACTACCCCACATAACTCTCTCTCTCTCTCTCTCTCTCTCTCTCTCTCTCTCTCTCTCTCTCTC
>CABHPQ010166107.1:30800-59111 GCA_902168405.1 Peromyscus aztecus
CTCTCTCTCTCTCTCTCTCTCTCTCTCTCTCTCTCTCTCTCTCTCTCACACACACACACACACACACACACACACACACACACACACTCTAAACTTAGAAATTTAAAGTATTTTGAATAATAGTGTGTATTGACAATTGATAGGCAATTGAACAAGCTATCAAAAACAATATAAAAAATGTGAATGTAACTCAGTAATATCACAAATGGGAATGCCAAAATAAAGAAACATGATTTCTTAAAAAACAGATCAAAATATCAACATATGTTATATATTACTGTGGTGGTTTAAATGAGAATGGCACCCCATAGGCTCACAGATTTGAATGCTTGGTCACCACGGACTGGCACTATTGAAAGGATTAGGAGGTGGGGCCTTGTTGAAGCAGGTAAAGTCCTGTTGGAGGAAGTGTGTCACTGGGGATGGGCTTTGAGGTTTCAAAAGCCCAAGCCAGGCCCAGTGGCTCCCTCTTCCTACTGCCTGTGGCTCTGGATGTAGAACTCTCAGCTACTTCTCCTGTACCATGTCTGCCTGTGTGCCACCATATATTCCCTGGGATGATGAAATGGACTAAACCTCTGAAACTACAAGCAAGACCTAATTAAATGCTTTCTTTTATAGGAGTTGCTGTGGTCATGGTGTCTCTTGACAGTAACAGAGCACTGACTGTCATAGACTCCCAGAGTTTTCTCATTTTGTGCAAGTCTTTTACAGAAAAATGAGCCAAGCAGATGGGGACTGGAGTGAAAAATAAAAGGCAACAATTAAGTACCAGAGACTCTGACGAGCAGAGGTAGTACAGATGCCTTATTCCTTCTAGCCCTCTATCTACCCAACCCTCTGATCCTGCTGGGCTGTGTGTCAGTGGAGACTCTGGGGAGTCACACACACTACTGGCCCTTGACAGTAAGGGATGGGCTGGGACATCTGCCTGCAAAAGAGAAAGCAGGCATGCATAGGCAGCCATTCTGTACTGGGGCTTTTCAAAAATTCTAAGGAAGTCATTTGGTATGCAAACATCAATACATTTAGTTATGCAGAAAAGACAATGTAATGTCTAATCCTGTATTCAGAGGGCAGGTCCCAAGTATTATCTACATTACCGTCATTATTATAATAATAAAACATGCATTAATTATTTGAAGAGTAATGGCTGAAAGTATTTTACATATGTGCTATTTTAAGTATTCTCTAAATGCATACACACTGGGTAAAAATGTTTCTCTACCACATTTAGGAGGGAACTTACTTCAAATTATATAAGGGTTTTGGGAACAGTGTGTCTCTAGTTTTAAAATGGTTTGGCAACCAAACAAATGTGACATTAGATTCTAGGGCTGGAATAAGTCCATGTATTTTAAATAGGAAGAAGTTATATAAAAAGATATGATAACTTCTAAATATGATCTTTTGCATAACTTGAACAAATCAAAAGCACTTTATATAACTGGTAGATGATTAGGAATTATTTTATTAACACTTATACACAGGATCAATGTGGTTACATGGAGCTTTCATTTCTTCCTCTCCTAATTTCAGTTTCTCAGAGAACATTAACTCAATGTCCAAAGTAGACACCAAACAGCTAATCTTCCTACCCACAAGTCTTTAGGCTCTGTATTCTACTAGGGTTCAGGCAGTCTCCAAATTCTAATATGAAATACAGATGCACAACCAGTAAGAGCATGTTTCTCAAGCAGAGTAATACATGAATGAATTAAAACCTATCCCTTTCCAGATGCTCTCAACAGAGGTAGAGTTCAGGGACCTCAGAAGTAATCTACTATATTATCCAACACTTCCTTCTATCATTCAAGAATTAAGAGATCTAGCAGTGACCATCAATGCTTGCTGATATCATAAAACCACAAATGACCCAGTCATTATAGAAATACATATACCACCAGCTACAGTGTTTAGTCTCTCTCTACCCATCTCCCAACTAAACTTAAAACTATAAGGCTCTAGATTCATGACTAATTTGTTGCTAATTCAGGAGACAGTCACCAAAAAGATGTAATCAACAATGTCAAGAGGATAGGAAATTCTAAAGGTCCAGTATCTTCAATGGGAAAATTATAAGCAAACACAAAATGAAATAGAACCTGTCTAAGAATGCATCAACTAATCACAGCACATGGGTCTTTTCTGGGTCTCCATTCAAACCATAAAATACTTGTAGATAACAGAGAAGTAAGAACACTCTATATAATTGCTGATCATTTTTAAGTGTGATCATGGTATATGGCTACTAAAATCTTTTAGAGATACACTTAAATACAGATAAAATGTGACAATTGTAGTCTGTCTTAAAATAAATGGTAAGAGAAAGGAGGATATAAAGACTGTACAAAAGCTGATCAGTGCTGAAGCTGACTGTTATCACACTATTTTTATGTGCTTTTCCATCACAAGGTTTTTTTCAGTTTCTTCTGTTTGGCTCCTCCTGACATATTTTGCTAAGTACTCTTTTTCTCCCTTGCATATACTAGGCAAGCATTCTATAAATCAAGAGCAACTTCAAAGCACAGTCGTGTGTGTGTGCGCGTGTGTGTGTGTGTTTGTGTGTGTGTGTATGTGTGCGTGTGTTTGTGCGTGTGTATGTGTGTGCGTGTGTGTATGTATGCGTGTGTGTATGTGTGTTTGTGTGTGTATGTGTGCGTGTGTGTTTGTGTGTGTGTATGTATGCGTGTGTGTTTGTGTGTTTGTGTGTGTTTGTGTGCATGTGTATGTGTGTGCATGTGTGTTTGTGTGTGTAAGTCAGAAGGTGACACTGGGTGTCGTCCTCACTTGGTCTCCACCATACTTTTTTAAGCTGTTTTTCATAATTAATTAAACTTGTTCTTTGACATGTTCAAACATGTATAAAATGCACTCTTTGTGATTCTCACCTTCACTCTCTCATACCCCTCCCACCCCTACCACCCTCCTACAACCCTCTCTCGCACATTCACGTCTTTTTGTTGTGTTTAGTGACCCACTAAGTTTAACCAGGGTCCTCTGTGTTACCTTGGTGAGAGTTATTCAATGACTCCCCATACCCCAGAATCTTTCAGTAGCCTATATTAGAACAAGAAGAGGTATGGCCACAGAACCCCTCCCCAGCCATAACTGACTGCTGACAGGGCCAGTTTTGAGCAGGTAACCAGAGCTGCAGTGTGTGTCATGCCCAGAAGAGAGCGGTTAGAAGCAGTTCTCCCTGTCTTCCGGCCCTATATTCTTCCTGCTCCCTCTTCTGAGATTTCCCCAAGCCTTGGAGGGGATATTATAAATGTCGTGTTAGGTCTGAGCACTCATCTGACACTCTACCTTACTTTTTAAAGATAGGATTCTAACTGAACATGGAGCTTGCCAATTCAGCTAAACTGGCTGGCCAGCAAACCCCAGGGATCCTTCCTCTCCACCTCCCCAGGGATTCTTCCTCTCCACCTCCCCAGCACCATGAATACAGCCATGCTGCTGTACCCAGGTTTTTATGTGGGTGCTTGGAATCCAAACTCAGGTCCTTACACGCGTGAGTGGCCAGCACTTTTCCAAGTGAGTTGTCTTCCTAACCCCACTGAATCCTCTTCCTAAGCAACCCTAAAATATGGGCATTCAGGAAAGCTGCACTGCCCTCTACTCTTTGTAGACGTTCATCAGTAAACCATGGCCTCATATTCTCTATTGACTGACAGCTCCTTAAAAAATTGACTCAAAGTCTGGGAGCGCCCTGGAACTTGACACCTGTAAATCCTACTCCCTTATAAAGCTTCATGACCTTGACAAAGGCAATGCACAACCATCTATAGTGGGATATGATGCCCTCTTCTGGAATAAATGCGTACATGCAGATAAAGCACTCATATACACACTAAATAAATGAATCTTAAAAAAAAAAAAAAAAAAAGATTTTTGTACAGATTAACCACTACCTCATACTCCCCACAAAACAAATAATCCACCATGAAGTAGAGTTCAGGCCTCCACAATGCTCCACAAAAGTATGGGCTTTTCTGCTGCTAAAAGTACATGACTAAATATATGCCCTAATTGCTTTTCCTTTTAGGCACAACCCCTAAGCATTTTTTAAACCATCATTTGATAGGGCACCTCAACTACAGAGAGCGTTGTTTGTGAGAATGGCCACCTGCCCCGTCCTAAGAAAAATTGGAAATCTATGAAGTAAAAATAAGATCTTTCTGAAAAGCTCACTGAGCTTTAGTTAGCTGTCAGTCTGACACAACCTCCAATCACCCTGGAGGAGTTTTAATTACGGAGCTGGCTGCATTAGGTTGGCTGTGGGCATGTCTGTCAGGTATCTTCTTAATTGTTAATTGAGGTGGGAAGACTGACTCTGACTGTGTGTGGCACCGTTTTATGGGTGGTTCTAAACTGTGGAAAAGTGAAGAGAGCTGCCTGAGCATGAACAGCAGCAAGCAAGCAAGGCTGTCTAGTCTTGCTTTGCTCTGACTGTGGATGTAATAACAGAGCTGAAGTTTCTCTCTTCACTTCCCCAAATGATGAACTGTAACTTGGAAATGTGGCCAAATAACCCCTTTCTCTAAACACACACACACACACACACACACCACTTTATCCTCAAGCTGCTGTGAGCTTGAGGCAAGAATAGGCTATATAGCAAGACCATCTCAACTGCTCCCCTACCAAATGTATTTTGTTGCTTCTAGTCAAGGGAAATGTGAAGATGAAACAGCTACAGAATCTGTAGTCTGAGAGTTATGAATCTTACTAGTGAAGGATATGTGGGTTATTATTTCATCTACAATGGTGTCCTGCTTGTAAGATATTCTAAGAACAATGGTGTATAATGTTCTATTACTTAATATAGTTCACTAATATTACTCATATCCTATCTCTTATTACCTTACAATTGAAATGGGTTGTTCATTCTTCCAGAATGAACATCTTTCCTGATCTTCTATACACTATACAACAGTAACAAACTCACGTAAATAAAGCACAAAGATAGAGCAGCTGAGTTATACAGATGGTTATTGCATGAGAGTATAAACAGATTAAGGCATATTAATCACAAAGTTAACAAAATATATTTTGTTGCTTCTATTAAGGGAAATGTGAAGATGAAATAGCTATAGAATTTGTAGTCTGAGAGTTATGAATCTTTTTTTAAATTTTATAGTTAATTTAATTTTACCTATCAGCCATGGATTCCCCTGTCCTTCCTCCTCCCACCCCCACCCCCACCTTCCCCTCAATCCAACCCCCAGTCTCACCTCCTCCAAGGCAAAGACTCCCCTGGCAGCTCGGCCTGGTAGATTCAGTTGAGGCAGGTCCAGAACCCTCCTCCCTTCACCCAGGCTGAGCAAAGTGTCCCTGCATAGGCCCTAGGTTTCAAAAAGTCAGCTCATGCACTAAGGACAGGTCCCAGTCCCACCACCTGGGGGCCCCCCAAACAGTTCAAGCTAATTCACTGTCTCACTTATCCAGAGGGCCTGGTCCAGTTAAGGGCTCCTCAGCTATTGGGTCATAGTTCATGTGTTTCCACTAATTTGGCTATTTGTCCCTGGGTTTTTTCCAATCATGGTCTCAATATCTCTTGCTCATATAATCCATTCTCTCTCTCGCCGATTGGACTCCTGGAGCTCCACCTGGGGCTTGGCCGTGGATCTCTCTGCATCTGCTTCCATCAGTCACTGGATGAGAGTTCTATCATGACTGTTAGGGTGTTTGGCCATCCTATCACCAGAGTAGGTCAGTTTGGGCTTTCTTTTGACCATTGCCAGTAGTCTATTGTGGAGATATCTTTGTGGCTATCTGGGGACCTCTCTAGCACTTTGCTTCTTCCTATTCCCATGGGGTCTTCATTTATCATGGTATCTCTTTCCTTGTTCTCCCTCTCTGTTCTTATACCAGCTGGGATCTCCCGCTCTCCTAAGCTCTCTTTCCCTCGACCCTCGCCCTTCTCGTCCCCCACTCACGTCCAGGTTGTTCATGTAGATCTCATCCATTTCTCTGTCACTGGGCCATCCCTGTGTCTTTCTTAGGGTCCTCTTTACTATAGATAGCCTCCCTGGAGTTGTGAGTAGCAGTCTAGTCATCCTTTGTTTTACATCTAGTATCCACCTATGAGTGAGTACATACCATGTTTGTCTTTCTGAGTCTGGGCTACCTCACTCAGGATGATTTGAGTTATGAATCCTACTAGTGAAGGATATGTAGGTTATTATTGGATCTATAATGGTGTCCTGCTTGTAAGATATTCTAAGAACAATGGTGGCACAAAGCTTGTTGGAGTCACTAACCAAGAACTGATGTGACTTAAGGGCTACTCCACAAAATGGAACCTATACCCAACACTGCTTGGGTGACCAAAAACCGGAGGTTAAACAGTCCAGGCAGCTAGGGTAAAATCAAATATTTCTGGTCTAAAACAAGAACAGGAAAAAGCCATAGTGATAACATGGCTCCTAATGACATCCTGCTGTACTCATAGAGCAGTGCTTTGCTCAGCCACCATCAGAGAAGTTTCCTCCTGCAGCGGATGGGAACGAATATAGAGACCACAGCCAGACCTTATACGGGAAGTGAGAGACCTTGGAATGCTTGGTCCTAAATAGGATGTCTCCATCAAATCCCTCCACAGAGCTTAGGGAATCCCATGGAAGAGGAAACAAAAAGAGTGTAAGAGCCAGAGGGGATGGAGGACACCAAGAAAACAAGGCCCTCTAAATCAACATGAGCAAAGCTCACATGCACTCACCGAGACTGAAGCAGCATGCACAGGGCCTGCAGGGGTCTGCACCAGGTCCTCTGTGTATATATTATGGCTTCCAGTTTAGTGTTTTATGGGATTCCCGAGTGTGAGAATGAGTGGGTCTCTGTTTCTTGTGCCTTCTCAGGCTCTGTTCATTTTTGTCCAATTCTAATACGTTAGCTTTTGTTTTATCTTACTACATTTTACTTTGTTATATCTTAATATTATCTCATAGAAGCTGTTCTTTTCTAATGACAGATAGTAAAGGAGTGGCTCCAGATAGGAGGGGAGGAGGGTGGGAAGGAACTGGGAGGCAGAGAGGGAGGGAAAACTATAATTAGGATATATTATGAGAAAAGAATCTATTTTCAATAAAAGGGGAAAAAAAGGAAGATATGTGGATTATTTTTGATCCCAGAGAAAAACAAGTTTGGAAAAGACATTTTTGGATATGTAAAGTATGTTTCATAACACAGTAATTTCTGGGTCACAGAGTCACACAATTTTGATCAATGTGAGACACACATATAAGGGAGTGATAGGAGGTACTAAGTGTATCACAAAGAACAGCTGACACTTTCTCAGCAGGGGTGAAGGCTGCTTCTGAGCACTCCTTACCATAAGCCTTTCTTCATCCCTCTCAACACTTTACCCCTCCAGCCCCTGGTTCTCCCTCTCTCTGGTTTATGGGATCATCTGCAGTTTCTCTTTCATCTACCCACAAGCACAGTTGAGATGGCCTCACTCTATACATGCTCCAGTGATTGCATCCATTCTCACTTCGACTGCTCCATTTGCTTCTGAGTTCTCAGTCTACAAGTCTACTTCCAATCTTTGGAGTTCAAGTCTTCAACTGATCATTACTACCTAGCTCATAATAAGTCTTTCAAATTCAACTTGGCTAATATGAGATGCACTGTCTTCACTACCAAATCCACCATTAGTACCACCTCTCCAGTTCTAAAATTACACATTTGGGAGGCATCTTAAGACTCTTTTCTTCTTCAGACCTCAACTTCTAATCAATTACAAGTTTAGACAAAACATTAATTTCCACAAATGATATTTTCCAGGCTTGAAAATGTTAGGATCCACCAGACAGAATACTCACAAATATAAAATGAACAAATCTTCTTGTAGCATTAGAAAACTATTAAATATACCAGAAACTATAATTATCTAAGTTGCAGACAGAACACATGAAGGTCAAAGGGGTCTTGGAACTGAGGAAGGGTTCTTATTACCTTTCCCAGTTATAGAGATTAATGTTGATCTGGATTGCTTGATAAATGAGGCCAGCCTGGAGAAGTAACGTCTCAGCCTCCTGTATGTTCCCACTAAACATTAGTATGTGGGCCATTTTTGACTCTTTAGATGGAAGGTCTTTTATAGCATTGATGTATCGAACTTTATCAATCTAAAAAAGGAAGAGAAACATATCACAAGTCAGTAATAATACAAATATAATAAATTACGTTAAGAAAAAACTCATGTGGCCAGGCAGCGGTGGCACACACCTTTCATCCCAGCACTCGGGAGACAGAGCCAGGCAGATCTCTGTGAGTTCGAGGCCAGTCTGGTCTACAGAGCGAGATCCAGGACAGGCACCAAAACTGTACAGAGAAACCCTGTCTCAGAAAACCAAAAAGAAAAAAGAAAAAATTCATGTACACATACATAAATATGATTTCCTTACTTCACCAATTGCCGCATAGGCTATCTCCGCAGTAATCATATCTCGATTAGCAACCGCCATAGCCGCCAGGCAAGCCCACATGCTTTGCTCCTAAAGTGAAATACAGAGGAGGTATCTTAAGTAGGCATCCAAACTACCTGTAAGCAGTGGCTTGAATTCTAAGGGTGATACAACTAAGTAATTAATTTACCAACAAAAAATTATGAAACATGACACTGAAAAAAAACTAATAATAAAAAAGTTATATAGAAGCCAGGCATGGTAGCACACTTTTAACCTCAGCACTTGGGAGGCAGAAGTAGGCAGGTATCTGTGAGTTCAAGGCCAGTCTGGCCTACACAGCAAGTTCAAGGCCAGCTGGGGCTACATAGTAAGACCCTTTCTCAAAAAAAAAAAAAAAAAAAAAAATTCACTGTAGGTTTCTATTTAAAAAACATTGTCATCATACAGAGAACTTCTTTTGAACCTAATTTTTTATTTCCAGTTACTAAGGATTTCTTTTCTAGTTTATAACTCAAGATGATGAGTTTCCAATTTTTTTGAAGAAGTGACAAGAAATATAACTTACAGGGAATAAGAGGACTAGTGAGGTTCTCACACAAAGCCACCAATAAAGAAAAACATCTAAACGCCATTTCAGAAATACGTATTCTAAGGGATGTTACCTGACAGTCAATACAAAGGGCTGTGTTCAGCATGTTTGGAAGATCCTGGATACAACCAAGTTAGGAAATGTTGATCTAAAACAAAGATTTTTGTTCTTTTGGGTTTTTTTTTCAAGACAAGTTTTCTCTGTGTAACCCAGACTGCCCTGGAACTCACTCTGTAGACCAAGCTGGACTCGAACTCAGAGATCCACCTGCATCCACCTCAGGAGTGCTGGGATTAAAGGCACAGTACTTATAAAATAAACACTTTTAACCTTAGCTATAAAAAAGAATATTTGAGGCAGCTAAGAAGTATATAACCCAGCTTCCACCCAGATCTCGTGAGTCAGAGCCCCACTGAGGGAAGAACTTAGGGATCTGACTTCTGGAAAGAGCCACCGAATGGTTCCGTGTCCAGTGGAGAGCACCTGCTCATCTAGTGACAGCTTCCTCAGAGGACAAGGCGACATCTACTCCTCTGTCCTCCACAAGCTGTTCGAGGAGAGAACAGAAGATATGGTCCTGTTCAAGGTGTCCCTAACCCTTAACTGTTACTATTACTCATCTTTCACAATGGAAACTGAAGCATAATGCATACACAACATGAACAGTACCTTCACAAAGCGGCAAAGCCTTACAGCATCTTCCCACTTTGAGCTGCTCACATATTCATGGAGGATGGCAGGGTACGGTGATATGCTGATGTGTACCAGGGAGCCATCAGCTTTCCTTATAGTCACCTGATTTCCAACAAAACTCACTATATGGGGGTTTTTACTATATTCACTGTTGAAAACAAACAAAGGAAAACTTACAGCTCTATTCTGCATAATTTTTATATGTATTAAATTTGGGAAATAACTCTAACATACATAATCTTCAAAATTCACCCCCCCATTTAACTCCAAACAGAATATATATTCAAATAAATATTTCAATATAACATGTAGATGATAGATATACACTTGAAGCAAAATATACCAACAATTTAGAGTGGCAAAAAATTATTCCATATTCGATTATTCCCCTAACGGCACCTGTTTGGATCCCTGTGGTAAGTAAGGACTGTTCCCCTGTGGAGTCCGTTAGAGGTGGAGCCAGGTGAGATCTGCTCAGGGAGCAGGGCACTGCCTGGGAAGGCTCTCCCAGGACCAGTTCCTTCACTCATCCCCTTGCCCGCCTTCAGTGAGCAGTCTGGCTCCTCTACTGCCCCTGCCATACACACTCTATTGCCACAGGCCTACAGGCAATGGGGCCATTTGATCATGGACTAGAACCTCTGAAACGCTGCCCAAATACCTGTTTTCTTTTCCTAAGCTGCCTGTCTTGAGTACTGTTACAGTAACAGAGCGTGTTACATATCTATTTCCTTGACTCTTAAGATAAATTATGAAAACAAATAATTTAGCTATTGGTTTTTCAAATTATTTAAAGGGAAAATAGGTTAAAAAAAATTAAAGTGAATTCCAAAATTATTTCCTCCTAGTAAAAACAGATGAAGTTTCAGTAAGGAGACTGACATCTTTTCTTGACTTCAGCAATACTTTTTGTTGTTGTTTTTCTGAGACAGAGTCTTACTGTGTAGTCCTGCTGGGCCTGAACTCACTCTGTAGCTCAGGCTGACCTAGAACTCACAGAGATCCTCCTGCCTCTGCCTCCTGAATACTAGGATCAAAGGTGTGTGCCACCATGTCTAGCTAATTTATAAATACTTTTAAAAATAAACTTTTGTTTTGGTGCTTTTCTAGTTTTGTTACAGTTGTGAATTAAACACTAAAAATAAACTCAAATCAGATTGGAAAATCAAAGTAAAGCTGAGACCTAAAAAATCTAACTTGCTGCTTTTTGAAGAGTAAGAAATTTTTCTCTTGAGAATTTAGGAATAATTTTCCTGACACATACAAGTTTTATTTTTTTAAAATTTTCAGTAACTTTCATTTAACCTACCTTTAATATCACCCAAAAATTCAACTGAGGAGATACATACACTCCTGGGACTCTTAGAGTCAATGAAAATCTGCATACTGAGTAGCTGTCATGAGGGTTTATATTGGTGAAAAATCTTCAGACTTTGGTGTAAAAATCACTAAATCACACTGAAAAAGCTCACCTGAGCTATCATTAAACAAGACCAAACTTGAAAACTATATTCATGTATAAAGGATGAATAAATAGTTCATATTTTATTTTCAATTTAAGTCCATCCCTTAAATCTCAACAAACCAACTTTAGCTGAACAATTTATTTAGCTGAGTCTGATTAAACTTTAAAAATATACCCAAAAAAAAGCATGGCAATTAGAGCTTTATTTACAACACAGAATCCTGTGTGACACAACATTACCTTGCATCTCTTTCATACAATGTTTTAGGCAAAATTTCTCTGTCCACATAAATGGTATTAGGGTAATACCACACTGTGAATCGAGTATCTTGAAGTCCACAGAGGATATTGCATGTATCACACCATGCTAACGTATGCACCATGGTTCCTTAATTTAAAAAGAATAGTCACGGTTCATTAGTGTCAACAGATATTAGAAACTATCTTTAAAATCAGCTGACAAACAAGATCCTAATTAATGTAATAGGTATATCTCTACTTTCTGCCTATAACAGTGAACAGATGCAAAAACTCAGGAAAATGAAAATACTGAAATGTTCTACCTACAACCATTCTGCTTTTAATCAACAGGTGTTTCAATGCTGATTTAGTCACAAAACTAAAATTTGCTATTAAAATTGAGTTACTAAGTAGTGAAGAAATGCAGACTAAAATTCACACATTTATTCAAACATTAAGGTAGTTAGTACATGATAGACAGTCTAAGAAAATTGACAATAATTAAAATTTTAAGTGTGTGGAAATTATTTTACCAAGTTTAATAATCTGTTCTTCTTTCCCAAATCGTTTCACTGAGGTGATGTAGAGGTCTCTATTTTTATCAATGAAAGCAATTTTTCTGTCATTGGTAAGTCCTTTTTGATCCAGAGCAATTTCTGAGATTTCATTCTAAAATTCCAAAAAGTATGTAAGTACTGAATTCATTTTAGTGCTTGACATATGATCATTTAAATGAATTACCAGTGCATTCCTGTTCTTAAAGATCAATTAAACCAACTGTGGTGGCAACTGCCTGTACTCCTGGCACTCAGGAGCCAGAGGCAGAGGGTTACAAGCTCAAGGACAGCCAAGGAGACAGTGCAAGATCCTGTACTGAGCGTAAAAAAACAAAACAACAACAAATACATCAATTAAATGTCAATTATCTACTCAAAATAATAAAATGTCCCTATTACATTATTTTATTTCTTTTTTAAGCCCAGGGAACACAGATGTAAGGAAAAGTGAGAAATAACTCCCAAGAATGGGCGGGGTTCCAGAAAGGAATACCCCTCCCTCATAGAGTAATTTTAAGTTGGTGATCACCACTAACTCAAGAGCAGCACTGAATGTAGTTACTTTGCTGGCAACCCCAGGGAAGGGGGTTCCTTAAAATATCCTAAAGCAGTATCACACTGATACTCTAACCACTGCCCTGTGCCCTGTCCTTAGCTGGCAGAGTAACAGAGTGGACGGATAAGACAAGTTGCAGTATCACATGAGATCTATGTTAACTAAAAGGTAGATTGCCTCACACCTATATTTTAAAGATTTGTTAAGTAAACTTTATAAATACGGGACTATCTCGTGTTTCTAGAATATTAAAATCTACAGAGTTTTTTTTTATATCCTTTCCTGTGAAACAGAAAATGTGATGTAGACATTATACTTCCCAAATAAGACCCATAGTCATTCAGTTATTTTTGGGGGGCAGGGGTTGGGGTGGGGGTGGGGGGGAGTTGTCAGAAAAAGCTAATAACAAGTACATCCAGAACTTATAACTTAGACTTCTAACTTCAAGATCTTTGCTTTTCTACAATAGAATATTTCTGAACTATTGAATTAATCTATTCTATTAGCTAATAAGATGAAGTTTCTTAGAACTCAAACACTTTAGGATGGGTTCACTTCATCCAATTGATGAGTGATTTGTATGCTGTCTACCGTGTCTGAAGACTTTGCTAGGAACTATGGATTCAACAAGCATCAAAATTATACCATCAATTGTTGTATCTACGTTTATATACATAACACCTTTAAAAAATACATACACCTTTATTCAATTGGTGGACCAGTCATTCCACTTCATAATATATATTTAAAAGGTAGCCCCTCTGGAACTTAATTCATATTTTAAAGAAGACAATAATTCATGGAATCTTTTTTTTTCAAGACAGGGTTTCTCTGTGTATCCCTGGCTATCTTAGAACTTGTTCCATAGACCAGGCTGGCCTCGAACTCAGAGATCCACCTGCCTCTGCCTCCAAAGCACTGGGAATAAAGGTGTGAATCACCAGTGCCCGGTTTTGTTTCATGAATATTAAAGCACTCGTTAAGTACTACGATCCTAGTATTTTAAAAATAGAAACCTTTCAAGTCAATTACCTTTACAAGTAAAGGAGCGAGATGGTGGGGGTTAAGAGTGCTTGTTGTGCCTGAGCCTGAGGACCAGAGCTACGATCCCAACACCGGCCGCACACATGGTACATGCTTGGAACCCCAGATCGGAGGCAGGGTGCGGGCAGAAAGGTTTCTGGGGCTCCGGCTTTTGGCTTACTGGAGAAAACTCAAGGCCAGGCCCATGAAAAAATCCCGTCTCATAGGAATAGGTGTAGGATGATAGAAGAGGATACCTGGCCACCTCTTCTGGCCTCTATGTTCAAGCACACACGCTTGAACACACATACACAAATATGTTTTAAAATGAGTACTTATCATCACCACCAAAAGAAGGCAATGTTGGTATAATATTAGAAATAGTTACACAGACGATTCCGGTTTCTAAGGAAGTTAAATTCAGACACAGACAGTAATGATGTCTGGGTACACAGAGGCCAGGGATGCTCTTCACACAGCAGTGTCCCTGTTCTCTTGCCCAGCCCCCTCTCTGCTTCTGTTCTAGTCCTCCTGAGCCACTCTTTGCAGTGGGGCACGAAAGCAGGTTATGTTCATTCGGTTCCTCCCTTGCCCTACATTAACTGATAATCATCTAATAATGCACCACACCTAAATTAAGGTGTGGTGGCACATGCCTGCAATCCTAGCACTTGGGAGGTAGAGGCAAGAGGATCAGGAGTTCAAGGTCATCCTCAGTGACACAGTGAGTTTGAGTCAGCCTCAGCTACCAGAGATCCTGTAGCCAAAAACAAAATGAACACCAAACTTGAGTTCTACTCTGAATTCTGTTCTTATTTGGGATGCTTACATTTTGGTTTCTTCAAATATAAAAATAAAACTGATGGGATGGATTATTGTTGCAAAGAATGTAAAACATTATTTTGTTGCTTTTGTTTACTTTGGTTTTTAATTTGTTTTGCTTTTGTGAGACAGGGTCTTTCTACAGAACCTTGCTGGCCCAATACTATCAATGCAGCCCAGGCCAGCCTTGAACTTGTGGTAGTCTTCCTGTGACAGCCTCTTGTGTGGGATCACAGGCATGCACCATGATGCCCAAGTAGAATGTAAAACTTAACATTTCATGTGTTATATCCACATGCACTGAGTAAGTTATGAGATGTAGAAGAAATTACCTCCACATTTGTAACTATGAAATTGTAAATTCCTACTCTTAGGATATGTGCTGTAATGAAAAAAGTCACCACACTAAAACAAATGCTTATCAAATACTATTAAATAATTCTCACTTTAACCTTTCTTACAAAAAAAGATTATTTTGACAGCTGAGAAATTTGTTTCTTTTTATGTACTTGGTTCTATTGAGAAGGAAAAATTCTGCTTATATAGTCTTGATTTAAAATGATGATAAACAGGCATCACAATCACTTCTGGGGGAAAGTAAACCGACACAGTCTCTTTGGAAGCTAATACTTCTTAAAACTCACAAATGCTTAAACCCTTTGACACAGTATTTCATGAAGTAATGTTGCAGTTATAACAGAGCATATGCCTGGGCTGGCAAAACACCAGGAGCTTCCCTCGCCTGTCTTTGGAGGGTCTCACTAGCTCGAGCCAGCCTTCAACATTCCCATGCTGAGATGACAGATGTGAAGCACCATGCCCACGAAGTCACTGGGCAGATTAAATAAACTGATACTGCCAGGCGATGTTATATTATATGATGGGTGCTGGGAGAAAGAACACTATGTATCCACATGGAAGGACCTCCAAAAACGGTGCTCTGTGAAGAAAAGCAAGGTGCAGACGTACGGGCTGCACTGTTGTGTAAGCAGAGGGAAGACACACCAGTGCCGTTTGTCTATGCACTAAGAATCTCTGCAAGGACATATAAGATATTAGTAACTGTGGGACTTATCTGGTAGAATATTGACAATTAGTATGGTAGGGAGAGATTTTTTTACAACATATTTGAATGTTTTTTACATTTCTGATTTACATGAATTTATACATTACATAAATGTTAAACAAACAATGACTAAGGAGGAAATGAAGTAACAATTCAGTAGAATTTCTAAATAATGTTAAAAGCACCCTTATGCTCTGAAATATCACTTGTTTAAAAGGGTAACTGTAATGCAATGTGCTCCTTTCTTTAAGACTAAAAACCAAAACCAATACACATTACAATTCAGGGTGCTTTGTATTTGATAGAGAATAATTTCCCTCTATAAAACAGTCATTGAACTATAGTCTTAAAACCTAAAGAAAACGCTGCCTAAGGACAAATCAGTAAGAAAACTACTACAAGTTTATAAAGACATCTTTATCAACAAAGTTTAGTAAACTGGAGCATGTTACTGAAAAGCAGTAAAAGCCTGATTGACAGACACTCATCACATCATTTAGTCACTTAATGTGCCCTGAGAGTATCCTGTGTCGGGCTTCCCTGTGCTTAGTCTTAAACTATGGCATTTTTAGAGAAAATGTGGAGGATATACACTCATTTTTAAATATTAAATTAGTCTGCTTTCTTCCTTAAAGGACAGCAACTAATTTTAAAAGAGAATTAACTAAACAGTGGTCATTTATACTAGACACAGCAAATGTTTATTACCTTATGAGAAAGAAGTTTCCCATCCCCTAAGGGTTTTCCAGTTGATGCTTCAAAGAGGAAGATTACTTGAAAAAAATAGTAGAACATTAGTGTGTTATAGTAGAACTGTTGTTGGTAAATTTCAGTGGTGCTATCATAATTCTTCGGAGAATTTAACTTTATGACTCACAGAACCTCTACAGCCCAGGAAATAAGCAACACCAAATTTCTAATTACTAATGAGGTCACATTTTTTATGAAAATCGTAGAACTAAAATTTTTCCTGACATATATTGCCTAATTAAAACTGTTATTAAGGATTAATGGCCCACAGGTTTATCAGTGGCAAGTCTAAATGTGGATGTCATGCTAAATTCTGGTGTCTCTGATTTATACCTGTGTAACAATCATATTGATGGAAGAAAATATGCATTAAGTAACTACCTACCATGAGGCCAGGCAATCTACTATTTGCTGTTTCTATAACACATTCATGTGGTAAAATAAATAATTTATCCTGGGTTCTTGGCTGGGAGCTTCAAAATCCCTTAACATTTCCGGAAAATAGGAGTTTCTTTGCTATGTTAGAACAACAGATTCTTCATGGGCACTTTCTAGTAACAAGATAAGGGTTCACAATCAGAAAAACCAAGCAGCAATTAATAGGATGGAGCTTTTAGACCTCTGACTTCTGTGGATGAGAAGGTCTAGAGACTGAGTTCAAGTGAGTGGCTTATGATTTAACCAATCACACAATGTAATAAACCCCCAAAGTTCAATCAGAAAAACAAGCAGGGGATATAGAAAGTGACGGCAATCTCAGGAAGAGTACCCTCAATTTTGGGGGTTGTATGAATTCTGAATATTCCAGGTTTGAACAAGATCACAGTATACCAGGTTTGAGAGGAAATGGATTGCCAATAATTGAGATGCTCTGTAAGTCATTAATTTTTTACAAATTGATGGCCTTGTAAAACATTCAACTCATAGCCTCAGAGTATCGGCTGGCTTGCCTCAGACCTATGGGGCGGTCATAAGCAACCTATATTTATTACAGACACGTACTTTGGGAGCTCAGCCAGTTCCCAGTCCGAGAACTTCCCTGAACTCTTTAGGGAAGGCTCCAGAACTGTGACTCCCATGTTTCTAGTGAATTCCTTAATTTTAGAATTAACTTAGAGACAAAAAGATGAGTGCTATCACATGGTTTGGATCATAACTGCCTCCCTGAAGCTCCCCAAAGCAATGCTTACAAGTTTGGTTACTGGCCTACAACAGGAGGCGCTGGAGGCTAAGGCAGGAAGCCAGGTGGTCAGGGTATACCTCTGGGGGGAATGGTGGGGGCCTAGTCCTCTCTCTTTCTCAGCTTCCAGACACCAGGAGGTGAGTGGCTTTGCTCTACCATGTGTCCCTTGCCATAATGTTCTGACTTGCCAAAGGGCCAAAGCAACAGGATCACATGACCATGGACTGATGCCTCCGCTACTGTGAACACCAAGAAACCTTTCCATCCTGTAATTGATTATCTCAGGGATGTAATTGATTATCTCAGGGAGAGAAAGCTAACACATGTCTAAGTAAGATGCAGTTTATAAAATATTTACTTTCTATTGGGTGACTATTTTAGAATTATTTCTTAAGTAATTTTCTTTTTGAAGGTTGCTACAATGACTTATTTTCCTAAATGCTAGTTAGGAGAATTAGTCCCCATGATGAAATGGGGAAGATACTTCAAGATTAAATAATTTCCCTAGATCAAGAGTTGTTTTTAAGACATTTTCTAGGACCAACAGTTCTATGAAAAGAAATTATAATTTCTGAAAATTCCAAACCACCATATCACTTCATATCTGTTAGAATGGGTATTATAAAAGCCACAACAATGAAAAGAGAAAAATGTCAGTGAAGATGTGGGAAAACTGGAAATTAGAATATTTATACACTGTCTGTTGTTAGTAGTAACGCAGAATGGTGTTGCTGCATAGAAAAGAGCATGGAGAAATCTCAAAAAATTAGAAATAGATCTCCAAGTGAGCTAGGAATTAATCCCACTTGTGGGAAGCACTGGTTTCAGCATCTCAAGGAAACATTAGCCTTCTCATAGTCATTACATCACTACTCACACAATGTGGAATCAGTCTGATGAGCAAGTAAAGAAAATGTGGTGTATGTGACTCACAGCATGACACATGGGGGAGGGAGGGAGGGAGGGAGGGAGGGAGGGAGGGAAGGAGGGAAAGAGAGAGAGGGAGGGAGGGAGGGGTCATTTAGCCTTAAGAAAAGAATGAAAGACAGAAAAGAAAGCCCTGCACATCTGGAAGACAGACTAGGTGAAATAAGATGGCCACCAAAGGACAAGTATTGCAGAATTCTACCAATGTGAGGTGACCGGAATAATGAATCTTATAGAAGCAGACAGCAGGACAGTGGTTGCCAGAGGCAGGGGGAAAGAAATGGACGTAAAGTTTCAGTAATGCAAGATGAGTGAGGTCCAAAGCTCTTCAGTGTAACACAGTGCCCATAGGGAACCAGTTACCAATTGGAGAGCAGAGGTTCCGTGTTAAGTGTCACCACAGATAGAACCAGCAGGAGTGCCTAGCACGGGTGAGACTGTCTTGCCAATCTCTCTGGCAGGGCTTCTGGTAGCTCCTCTAACATGTCAATCATTCCCACCCCAGAGTCTTTCTACTTGTCTGTTCTGTCACAGTTAGTGCCCCACACGGCCACTCCTTCAGAGCATGTGTCATTACCCAACGTTGGCTTTACATTTGTTTACTGACTTGTTCTTATGTACTGCATTGTCTATCTTGATCACCAAGATGCTGTATTTTGTACTTGTATTTTGAACTTCTAGAAAAGTACTTCGTCAATAATATCAATAAAAGTACTGCACTCAATAATATCTGCTTAATAATTTCATCTGTGGAATAGTGATGCCTTAATAAAATAGTTTGATGTACCATGGCATTACAAAACACTGGACATATTTATTTTTTATACATACTAATATGGGCTAGATTTTTACATGTAAGATTAAAACTATCCACACCCTCCTTTTATTTCATTAACTTAAAATATTAGTTGAAAAATACATAAACAAAATAAGTGACATAATGAATAACATTTACCATATTACTAAATGAATAGAAAGGGAGTATTAAACATGTTTAAAAACTTAAGAATTAATACATATTTTGGAACCATAATCTTGAAAAAAGATTCTCTGATGAATACCTAAAGATTTATTTACCACTGGTCTTAGATACTGAAACAACATATATTTGTTCTGTTAGTATAACAATCCTAGTTCTTAGTTAACTTGTTTAGAACAAATCATGGAATTCATAATTTTTCCATATAATGTTAACTTATTAATAGATGAAGAGGGCTTGAGAGAGGGCTCAGCAGTTAAGAGCACTTATTGCTCTTCCAGAGGACCCGGGTTCAATTCCTAGCACCCGCATGGCAGTTCGCGACTGTCTATAACTCCAAGCTCTGACACCCTCACACAGACATACATGCAGGCAAAATACCAATGTACATTTTAAAAGAGAGAGAGAGAGAGATAAAGAAATGAAAGTTCATAAAAATTTCATGGCGTTAAAGCTGCACGGAAGTCCGACATGAAAAGCCGTGAAGACAGACTTACGTTTTTCATCAGCCTTGTCTTTTATTGCTATGGTGTCATTACTCAGGGACACGGTCTGTGCGTTCAGAATGTCTGTCCTCATTCCAGGGAACTTTGGAGAAGAGATGAAGCGCCCTTCGTAAGAATGCAGATAGATACCACCACCATCTACCAGAAGAAAATGTCTAAAAAAAGAAACAAAAGGCTTTTTTTAAAAACAGGAAGACACTGTATTTCATTTCTGTATTAAAGAAGAGTTTATCCTTTGGGGAGAAAATCTAAATCCTACAATTATAATAAGTATATAGATGAAGACTGAAATATTAAAAAAAAATTGAAAGGATTTGTTTTTTAAATAGAGGTAGAGAAGAAAATAAAAGTGTCCAAAGTCACAAGTCTAGCTACTAAAATTTTGATTTCATTTACATTATGCCCTCAACTCATTTCTTTTCCTGGGAAGGAAACCCCATGCAAAGGCAATTAGAAAATCCTCCAGTTTTCCAGTCATGGATGTTAATGTAAGACGCCATTTGCTCCATGAAACAGTACAGATATGTATTTCATAATCACCGATTATGTAAAAGATAAAAACCAAGTGCTGGTTAGAGTCAAAACCAAAAATGACTCAAAAAATAATTTCAGTGCCAGCATTTATGAAAGTGAGATGCTTCTGATTTTAAAATTATGCATTAATCATCAGTATGTATTCATATCTAAACACTCACACATTTTTGCAACAGACATTCAGTTCATTCATATGGTACAGCTATATTCAATGCCCAAAGGTCCTTGTAGTTCATTTTATGGCCAATATAGTTTTCTTTGAAAATTCACATACTATAAACAATAAAGAAGGAAACAAAGCCCTCAATGTACAGAAATCAATTCAAAATAGATCTCTACCTGATAAAGATAATAACCGCAAACAAGGTATGAATATACCAACATTTTTAACTATTTTTTTTTTTAGCATTGGGGGTTGAACCTGGGCTCTCCATATATGAGACAAGTGCTCTACCACTGAGCCATTCCCAAAAGCTATTAACTCATCCTGTGTCTGTGCGTGCATACAGACATGCATGTACTACAGCTCACCATATGTGAAGGCCAGAAGACAATCTCAGGTGTAAGTCCTTGCCTTCTACCTTGTTTAAGAAAGGAATTCTTAGTCCTGTACAGCTGCATACACCAGGCTAGCTGACCCACACACCTACGCAGGTTCTCTTAGCTCCACCTCCAATGCCACCACAGGAAGGCTGGAATTACAGATGTGCACTACCACACTCTGTTTACTTGGAGTCTGAACTCTCATTTGTGTGGTAAGCATTTTGTCCACGGAGGCATCTCTCCAATCCCTAACTCCTTTTGAAAAAACATTTTGTTTCAAATTATTCACTGTTGTTCTTTGTGGGGAACAGAGATTGTGAGACAGGGTCTCTTTATGTAGCCCTGGCTGTGAACTTTTTGTGTACATCAGACTGACCTCAAATTCAGAGATCCATGTGCCTTTGCCTCCCAAATGCTGAGATTAAAGGCATGTACACGTCTGGCTATTATTCAGTTTTAAATAGTATCTATAATGTACATTCATTTCTGTCTACTTATTTTAAAATATACTTTCTAGAAGTATACAGGATAAAAGAGCATATACCTCTTAAAATAAAATATATATCATCAAACTGTCTTAAGAAAGGTTACATGGATGGATGTACACTACAACTATATTTGTATTCCTGTTTTCTTAATACTGAAAATAATACTTTTGAAATTTGATATTAAACATCCAAATGTCTAGATACAGAAGTATGTGTTGATTTGGGAATTGCTAATTGCTCTAAGTATAAGTTAGTGGTTAATGAATACCAAGTGTACATACACACTCTGGTTAATACTTAAGGATGGGTATTAATTTAATTAAAATATTTGGTCCTTATGGATCAGTATATGGCCACACATTACTAAATAAAAATGGTATTTTCCAATTTTAACTAAGAGAAACATCATTAATAATAATTAATTCTTTCTTTGTGTCATTACTGAAAGCACTTGTTTCTTTTTTTGTTTTTACACTGTACTGAAATCAATTCAGAACAGACCGAACACCTCAGCGTGAGACCTGTCACTTTGAAACTGCTATACAAAACATAGGGAGATTACATTAAGACATGGTCACAGACCAAACCCTCTGAAAAGGCCTCTGACGACCCTGATAGTAATAGCGAGAACTGACAAACCAGGGGGAGGAGGGGGACGGCTGTTGGTAAAACTGCTCTTCCCGTAGGCATGAGGACCTGAGTTCAAATCCACAGCACAGAAAATGCTGGGCACAGCAGTGTGCTTCGTAATCCCAGCACTGGGGAGGTAAAGACAGGTGAATCCCTGGGGTGCCCTGGCCAGACAACCTAGCCAAATTAGTAAACCCCAGCCAGGTTCAGTGAGAGATTCTATTTCAATATAGTACAGGAAAGCCCAGGAGGCCTCAATCCTACACAAACAAGCTCAAGCAACTAAGGGATGCTGAGAGTGGGGGAAATAGTCTTTCCTCAAGGAAAAGCACACCAATTGGTTCTCCAACACCAAATGGTCAGCCCTGAAAACATACATACAGGTAACATCATACAGATACCAAGATGTACTTAGAAATATATGTGTGTGTACGTGCACATGCACTTGCAGCACAAGCACTATATGTGTGTGTCATTATATATAATATATACATACACATGCATATACATGCAGCAACGATTAATAAAAAAGATCATGAATTTGAAAGAGAGCAAAGAGGGATAGATGGGAGGAGTTTGGAGGGAGGAAAGGGAATGGAGAAATGATGTCATTATATTATAATCTCAAAAATAAAAGACATAATAAAAAGTATGTCAGAGAACATTAGATGAAGACACTAGGCATGAACAAATGTGCACATGCACCTGAAACTCCTACCTACACACACACACACACACACACACACACACACACACACACACACACGTATACATGCACATGTGCACACACACCACACACACATACATATAAACACCACAATGATCAACACTACAAGCATTTCCTATCATAAATAAGACATCAGCATTTAAACTTCTCATGAGGAAATACTCTTTCAATGGGTAAACATCTCTGACTATATAACAAGATCTAAATGACAGTTTGGATCCTCCTGAGAATCTGCTGGAGCTCAGAAGAAGACAAGACAGCCACCGCACTGTGCCTTCGACTTGCTCATAAGTCCCCTCCCTGCTTATAACTGTAGCAGTCCCCAGTGCCCAGAGCATCAGGTCCTGCTCTGGTTTATTTACAAAAGGATCTGGGTTGGAAAACCTGCTAATGAGCAGTGTGAATGCTGCCTAGGTGACGGGAGAAGAGAAGAATAAAGTGTGTGGTTCTGGTGCAGAGGTTTTATATACATCTGTTTTAGGTAAATTGCAACTACATTTCCTCTCTTCATTAAGTCTTATTGTAGCTTTTCGACACTTGACCTTGGCCAAAATGTGTAGAAGCAATTGACTAGCTTTTCTAACTTTGATCTCTGATTCAGTAGGGAATCATTGTATTTAAATTGATTGACAGTTTTTATTTTTTTAAATTGTGGCTCCTGCTACTTCCTAAATATAACACCAGTAGCACAGACACTGAAAACAACAATTAATAAATGGGACTTCCTGAAACGGAGAAGCTTCTGTAAGGCAAAGGACACAGTAAATAAGACAAAACGACAGCCTACAGAATGGGAAAAGATCTTCACCAACCCCACATCTGACAGAGGGCTGATCTCCAAAATATATAAAGAACTCAAGAAACAAGACATCAAAATAACAAACAATCCAATTAAAAAATGGGCTGTAGAGCTAAACAGAGATTCTCAAAGGAAGAATTTCAAATGGCTGAAAGACATTGAAGAAATTGCTCAGAATCTTTAGTCATCAGGGAGATGCAAATCAAAATGACTCTGAGATACTATCTTACACCTCTCAGAATGGCTAAGATCAAAAACACTGAAGACAGCTTATGTCGGCGACTATGTGGAGCAAGGAGAACACTCCTCCACTGTTGGTGGGATTTCCAAACTGGTACAGCCACTTTGGAAATTTGAAATCAATCTACCTTGAGACTCAGCTACACCACTCTTGGGCATATATTCAAGGAATGCTCAATCATACCACAAGGATAGATGCTCAACTATGTTCATAGCAGCATTATTCATAGTAGCCAGGACCTGGAAACAACCTAGACGGCCCTCAACTGAAGAATGGATTAAGAATATATATACACAATGAAGTACTACTCAGCAGAGAAAAACATTATGAAATTTGCAGGCAAATGGATAGAACTAAAAATATCATCCTGAGTGAGGTAACCCAGACTCAGAAGGAAACACATGGTTTGTACCCACTCATAAGTGGATACTAGATGTAAAGCAAAGGATAATCAGACAACAACCCACAACTCCAAGACCCAAAGAGGGACTCATGGATCACCCTGGGAAGGGGAAATAGATGAGATCTCCATGAATAAACTGGGGATGAGGGGTGGGCAATGGAGGGTAAAGGTTAGGGGATGAGAACATAAGGGAATGGGATAGTTGAGCTGGAACAGGGATGGAGGGGGAAAGCAATGAAAGAGATACCATAATAGAGGGAGATTACCATGGGGATAAAGAGAAACCCAGTGCTAGGGAAGTTGCCAGGAATCCCCAAGGATGACACCTGCTTGAACTATTAGAAATAGTGGAGAGGGTGCCTGAACTGAACTTGCTTGCGCCCGTGATCAGATCAGTGAATACCCTAACTGTCATCACAGAGCTTTTCTCCAGTGACTGATGGAAGCAGATGCAGAGATCCACAGCCAAACACCAGGCAGAGCTCCAGGAGTCCAGTCAAAGAGAAAGAAGAGGGATTCTTTGAGCAAGTGCATCCGGATCATGATGGGGAAACCTGCAGAGATGACCAAACCAAACTAGCGGGAACTCATGAAAGTTGGATCAATGGCTGTGGAGCCCGCATGGGACTGGACCAGGTCCTCTGCAGGGCGAGAGTTGTGTAACTTGATCTACTTGAGAGGTCCCCTGGTGGTAGGATCAGAATCCATCCCTGGTGCATGAGTGGCCTTTTTGGAGCCCACTACCTATGATGAAATACCTCCTGCAGCCTTGAGATCGGGGTGGGGGGGTGGGGGGTGGGGACACGGCGGCGGCTTGTACTTGCCTCTACTGGATGTGCCTCCCCATGGGAAGCTTTGCCTTCTTGTAGCGGAGAGTAGGGGGTAGGTTGGGAGGGGGAGGCTGGGGAGGTGGGAGGAGGGAAGAGGGGGATCCATGATTGGTGTATAAAATGAATGAAAAATTTTTCTTAATAAAAAAAAATGCGGCTCCTGGAGTAACAGCTAGTCCTAACTTGTTCAAGGGAATCATCCAGGGTTTCTTAGTCCTATATTTATTGAAGGACTTGGCAAAAAACACTACTTTCCAAACTTCAGCCCACAGCCTAGTAGTAGCTCATGAAGTCAATGAGTTTCAACCACTATTTAAAAAGAAAAATAGAGTGGAGGTATAGCTCAGTCTCAAAGCACACGTACAGTCCTGGGTTCAGTCTCCAGCACCATGGAAGGAAGGAAAAGGAGGAGGAGGGGCAAGGACAGTAGAGCAATGCTCAAGTTAGAAGTTCAGTCCTAACTGGGGCACTCTTACATTTGATACAAACTTAGGATAAACTAAATCTGAATAGAAGTGAAGAAAAAACAAATGAACAGAAAACAGGGGACGAAGCTAATTCTCCTTTTCAGTGTCATTCTCTCATATTGACACGAAATGTTACTTGTATTGAGCTTTTAGTAACATTTAAGATTACTATAATTATTATTATTTCTATAATAAATTTAATATAATGATTGTAAAGTAAAATAAAGACATTTTACTTTCAATATCTTTTTAAGAAAATAAAGAAGTTCTGAGAATAAAACATTTCTTTTTTTTCTTTTTTCTTTTTTTTGGTTTTTCAAGACAGGGTATCTCTGTGTAGCTTTGCGCCTTTCCTGGAACTAACTTGGTAGCCCAGGCTGGCCTCGAACTCACAGAGATCCGCCTGGCTCTGCCTCCCTAGTGCTGGGATTAAAGGCGTGCGCCACCAACGCCCAGCGTTTTTTTTGTTGTTGTTGTTGCTTTTGTTTTTGTTTGTTTCGAGACAGGGTTTCTCTGTGTAGTTTTGCGCCTTTCCTGGAACTCACTCTGTAGTCCAGGCTGGCCTTGAACTCACAGAGATCCACCTGCCTCTGCCTCCCAAGTGCTGGGATTAAAGGCGTGCGTCACCACCGCCCGGCCTTGTTTTTAATTCTTAAACATATAACAGAAACAGATTTGTACTGGGTAGCTGTTCCAGCTTTGACCTGGAAGTACTACCCCCTATGGTGATATTTTCTTTTGTACTAAAATGTTATTTGTATGTTAATAAATAAAGTTGCCTGGGGGTTAGAGCTATTAGCAAGCCATAGGAAAGCAGGGTGGTGGTGGCGTATGCTTGTAGTCCCAGTACTTGGTAGGCAGAGTTAGGTAAGTCTCTGTGTGTTCAGGGATACAGCCAGCATTGGATACACACGCCTTTAATCTCAATACCAACCATAGAACACCTGTCTATACAGACAGGCCATGATGCGGACATGTGGTTGGGTTTACAACCAATGAGAAGGTAGAACAGAAACTCTATATAAAATAGAGTTTAACACAGGAAGTAGCTCTGGTTCGGAGAGGTAGGACCACCGCAGGAGGAAGGGTAAGGTTTTAGCTCTTAGCTCTGACCTCTTGGCTTTCTTCCTTGCATTGGTTCTGTGTTTTTTATTTAATAAAACGGTTGGTTACATCTACAACCCCCACTAGAGTCTTCGGTAACTGTCACGCCTCCAAGGCGGGGCTGAGACAGGAGCATTTAAGATCCAAGATCCGGATGTGCCGGCTCTCTTGGTTGCTGGATCCTGGATGCTGGAGGTAGACTGAGCAGAGTTCTCCAGAGAACACCGCCAGACTGCGCTACACCTTTCCCAGACCCTGTAACCTATTCCTTCACTTGTAAGTTACCCCACAAAATAAACCTCCCTTTTAACTATATGGAGCTGCCTTAATACTACTACCAATACAGACTGATCCCAAATGATGACTATATCATTTTGTGAGATTTTTAAAAAGATGTATTTTGCCAGGCATGGTGCTGTACACCTTAATCCCAGCACTCAGGAGGCATCACTGTGAGTTCGAGGCCAGCCAGGTCTACAAAGTGAGTTCTGGGACAGTCAGAGCTGTTACACAGATATACCCTGTCTCAGAAAAAAACAAACAAACAAACCAGCAACCTTAGATATGTATATGTATGTTCTGCCTGCATGTATCTAAAGGTATGAACATGCATGCAGTTCCCATGGAGGCCATCAGAGAGCACTGGATCCCCTGGAACTGGAGTTACAGATGGTGTGAGCTGCCATGTGGATGCTGGAAATTGAACCCAGGACCCCTGCAAGAGCAGCCAGTGCTCTTAATCACTGAATCATCTCTCCAGCCCTTGTGAGATGTTTTAAAGAGTGTTTTACTGCTGCATGAGGTATACAATAGTTAAAATATAAACAAATTACCTTTCTGCCTGGAGAATTAAACTAACAGTTCCTTCTTTGAGATCAAATATAAGTGGTGTATTCCAGTTCTTCGTACTAAAATATGAATAAAAAAGACTTTTATTAGCATTTCAAATACTAAACACATTTTAATAAGCAAGCAGTTACTCATTTTAAATGGTAAGTTTAATTTCACAAATTATCACATATATATTTCTATTAAAGCACCTGACAGATTACTCTAAGATTATTCACTCACGTGTCTGTATCCTCAACTAAAAAGCAGAGATTCTGTGTCCCCAGCAACTAGTACATATCAGGCTTTCAATAAAAAAGTACTCCCTGGAGGTATAGTTCATGAACTTGGGAATCCTAAGAACAGCCCTTATTCTGCGGGCTACTCCCTCTGTGTTTGGGCAGGCCATCTAACATTTCTGTTCTGAGAAACAACAACAGCACAGCATAGCATACTGAGGATGGGGTCGGCAGACCTGGATTAAATATCAGGCTGCACCATCTCAGTCACGTGACTGTAACAAGCTTACCTTCTGTGGACTAAGAGCTACATAAGTGTCTAACAAACTGCCCGATGTAGATCAGTCACTGAACAAAAGAATGTCATAAGAGCATGACGGCACCAGGTGTGGTGGCACACCTTTAATCCTAGCACTCAAGAAGCTGAAGAGGTGAATCTCTGGGTTTGAGGCTAGCCTGGTCTGCACAGTGAGTTCTAAGCCAGCCAAATCCACATAGTAGGACCCTGATCCCGCTGTGACCCCCGTCTCTCCTACTTCAGTACTCCCGCTGTGACCCCGCCTCTCCTACTTCAGCACTCCCGCTGTGACCCCGCCTCTCCTACTTCAGTACTCCCGATGCGGTCCCGCCTCTCCTACTTCAGTACTCCCGCTGTGACCCCCGCCTCTCCTACTTCAGTACTCCCGCTGTGACCCCGCCTCTCCT
>CABHPQ010166108.1:0-43311 GCA_902168405.1 Peromyscus aztecus
AGAGACAGAGAGAGAGGGGGGGTAGGGTTAAATGGACCAATTCCTGGAAGAAGTTGGCAAGTTCGTAGTAATGAATACAAGTTGTGCACCACAGCTCCCAACCTGAACCTCTGGAAGCTAAAAAGAACCTATCACCATAAGCCTATTAAACATGAATTCCTAAGGTCTTTTGAAGTAATTTCTGTCTGGTGTCCTTCTATGCAGAACCCAGAATGAAATGTGTTTTTCAGTAGATCCCCCTCCTTGTTCCACTGTGACCCTTGCTTATTTAGTACTTTACTAATCACTGTAAGGAAAACAAGGAAGAAGCCTGCCATAGACTGCATCTTAGATGACACCCAAAGCTTGTATAATAAAGGCTTAGTTCCAATGTGGCATTACTGGGAAGTGGCAGAACCTTTAAGAGTAGGGCCTACTAGGAGGTTTTGAGTCATGTGGAGCATGGTCTTGAAGGAGATAGTATGATCCCAGACTCTCCTTCTTCCTTCCAGGCTATGAGGTGATATTTGTGTTCTACTGTCTACCTGCTGATATGCAGTCCTTCATCATTGGCCCAAAGCAGTTGGGCTAATGCACTGAAACCTCCAAAACTGTTAGCCAAAATATATCTTTTCTGTTTAAAACATGGGTATCACAGGTACTTGTTATAATGATGGAAAGGTAACTAACAAAGACTAATTAATTAATATAGTTCATCAAATCTTATCATCATTATCTATTCTGCAGCTCTGACTTTTTTCTTAGTTCTTCCTCCAATGTTTTCTTGTTTGTAATGTCTTTGGTCATTTAGGAGTCTTTAAATTGTTTTCACACACATAATCTGTGAGTGGCCATCAACAGTCATAATCATTGGTCCTAGAGTGAATGCTTCCCAGATAAGAAACAGCACATGCAATCAGGATAGCTCAGCAAGTGTTCATTGATGCTACTGGCTTGTGCTCAAGAGAACAGATGAATTTGAATGACATTTCAGGATGATGAATATACACTTGAAATGGTATTTTTAACACACCTCCACATGCCAATAAAGCAAATAATGTACATTTTCATTACTAAGCAAAATGTTGCATATAATCAAAATCTTCTTCCTCCCTGTTCATACACATATATATGCAAAAATTCTTAATTTTAAGAATAGTCTATGAGTGCTGTTATATTTAATCTTTTAATATTTATTCCTAAATAACTCAAGCCATAAAAATAATGTAAATTTACACATAGATTTTCCATACCACTAGGGTTTATCCAAAAGAAATGAAAATATATGACCACAAAAAAGCTATAGAAGTATATTTAGAGAAACTCTATTCACATAGCCTAAGAATTGGAAACAAACCAAATATCTATCAACAGGAGGGTTGAGAAATACAGTGTGCTATATTTACACAACAGAATACTATTCAGTAATATGAAGAAATAAACTTGATGTGCACAACTACACACAGTTGAATTTCAAAGAATGAAACATAATATTGGTGGGAAAAGTTCAGCAAAAAAGTGTATATTACATAATTCTACTTATATGACATGCAAAAATAAGGAAAATTGTTCAACAGTAACAAAACACATAAAATAACTGGCTGAATGTGTGAGGAGCTGGCTAGAAATACTGAGAAGGGAGTTTTTAGGGTGAAGAAAGTGTTCTTTGTCTTGGGAAGGGTATCTGTTGTGTAAATATATATACTTACACATCCATGAATACAATTCTAATAAATTTGACTCTAGGCAAGTATAGCTCAATTATAAGAAGAACTTTAAAAAAAAACAGTGTACTATTGGCTTATCTGAAGAATAAATTTCACATTCTAACTGACTCTATACTCAGGCAATATTGAAAAGTTCACTTTGTGAAGTTATATGGTAAGTCAATCACTCAGTCATTCCAAGGGTCCCTGTCACTTTCAGTTACAACATCACTGTCTCCTGTAGATTCTCCACTAAAGACCCACTAGAGAACCCAGAATCCCTTCTGATCCACACACACTAGTGGAAAATACAAGGATAGGGTTCCATGACAAAGTTAGAGCGTCTACCACACATCACCATTGCCTTCAGTCCATTTGAAACATGAAAACATTCTCACATCCACCAACTTCAACTCAAAAAGCAGGAAGAACTGAGCCAATAAATCATTAAATATTATCAGCACAACTGGCTTCCTGGGATGAGTTGTAAACCTTGATTGAAATTTCTACATTAAATCAAATGTAGCAAGGTGATTTTGTAATTACCCATAAATAACATTGCTGCCTCCATACCTTCAACAGAAACTAGGATAGGAACATTTTGGCAAAGAGATAGGCCTCAGATAGCCACAAAACACACATGGTGACAGCTTTAATAATGTAAGAGCAAGTCCAGACTTAAGAAAGTCATTGTGATTTTTTTAAATTATTTATTTTAGTTTTTAAGATTATAATATAGTTATATCATTCCACCTTCTCCATTTCTCCCTCCAAACCCTCCCACATATTCCTCATTGCTCTCTTCCAATCCATGTCTTTTTATATTAATGTTATTGTGTGTCTGTGTATATTCCTATATACATTAAGTACAACTTATTCAGTCTATCTATTGTTCGTTTATGTATGTTTTCAGAGCTGAGCATTTGGAAGTGGATACCAATTGGAGTGTTCTCCCCTGAGGAAGACTGATTCTTCCATTCTCACCATTCCTTAGTTGCCTGTAGTTCTTTGTGTATGCTTGAGACCTCCAGAGCTTTATGCCTTCCAGGCTAACATGCCTGTTACTGTTTTCCTTGTTCAGCTCATGTTTAGTTAGTAATATTGGTGAGACTTTATGGATGTAGCTTTTGATGTTACAAAGAGACACAATCTCATAGCAAAGTCCTTCCTCCTCTGTCTCTTACAGTCTTCCTGCTTCCTCTTCCACAATGATCCGTGAGACTTGGATATGGGAGTTGTATTGTAGATGTTCACTGGGACTGTCTAATGTGGTGGTATTGTGTTCCCCAAAATATTGTGTACCTTAATAAACTTATCTGGGGTCAGAGACAGAACAGCCACAATATTAAACAGAGGTTAGGCAGTGGTAGCACACGCCTTTAATCCTAGCTAGCATTCCAGAGACAGAAATCCCTCTGGATCTCTGTGAGTTCAAGGCCACATTGGAAACGGCCAGGCGTGGTGACCCACACCTTCAATCCCAGGGAGTGGTGGTAGAAAGGAGAAAGGTATATAAGGTGTGAGGACCAGAAACTAGAGGCATTTGCCCAAGAGAGGCATTTGCCCTGGAGAGGCATTTGCCCTGGAGAAGCATTTGGCCTGGTTAAGCATTCAGGCTTCTAGCAGCAGTTCAGCTGAGAGTCATTCGGATATGAGGACATAGAGGCTTCCAGTCTGAGGAAGCAAGACCAGTTGAGGATCCGGCAAGGTGAGATAGCTGTGGCTTGTTCTATTTCTCTGACCTTCCAGCATTTACCCCAATAACTGGCTCGGGTTTGATTTTATTAATAAGACTCTTTAAGATTCATGCTACAGTCTACTACTCTGCATTATGGTCTTTTGTAATGGTTTCTATCTGTTGCAAACAGAACTTTTCTTGATGAGGTGTAAGAATTACATATTTCTGTGGGTACAACATTTAGAATGGAGTTAGGGATTATGCTAGTTTAGTAAAGTGACAGTTACAGGTTCTCCTCCAAGATCCATGTCTTCACTAGCCCTGGTTAGTTGGTTAGGTTTCCAGTGTTAGACATGATTTTCCTCTTGTTGAGCACATGCAGGCATCCTTCCCTGAGGACTAGCTCTCATAGTATCTGAAGATGCTATGTAAGCTGACAAAGGAGAAAGGCAACCCATAATCATACCCAACTGTAAAGACTATCCACAATAATACCAGCTTGGCAAGATGCAGGGTACAATAGTAGCACTTATATCATGAGGTAAACAGAAGCTGTTTAATTGGACTTAAGGTCTGCTCAAGAGGAAGGAATTAATGTTTATTCCTACAAACCTAGTCAACCACCCATGGCTAGTGAGGTCATGAACCCTAGAAGAGAGCCTACTACTAAGCCACTTTTCTAAACCTGTATAACTTCTGACTTCATTCTAAATATTTATCCTTATATCCACAGATAAATAAGCTCTCCCTTCAACTAAGAAGCTTCCTTTGCAGCAGATGGAGCCAATTACAAAAAGACACTAGCCATATGATTCCCAGACCCAATTGATACACCTACAATACCACCATAAACCTATGTATGGCTCATGGAACATTATGTGGAGTCCTGCTGAAAGACAGTGTCTTCTATTTATGACATGGAAGCTGAACCCAAGAAATATTGACAATATGGTTGCCTAAGTAAGAATTGCACTAGCCAGTGCAGATGGAGATGGAGGAAATCTCACAAGGCTACACACACACACACACACACACACACACACACAAAAGGGGGAGAGAGAGAGAGAGAGAGAGAGAGAGAGAGAGAGAGAGATAATAAAATAATAACAGGTCAATAATTTTAGAGGAAATAGAGGGATATGGGAGGAGTTGGGGAAGGGTAAGTAAACACATGAAACTCTCAAAAAAAGTTAACTTTAAAAAAGAAATAAAATGGGACTGTCTTAAAAAAAACAGTGACAGCAAAAGTTCTCACTCAAGGCATAACAGAACAAGAATGGTGCACATTCCATGGAGCACTGGAGAAAGGGCCCATGTCTGTTCCATGGCATAGATTCTTAGGGTCTGCATAACTATGGTGTTTTTCTTTTTTCTTTTTTTTTTTGCTCTCAATGCAAACTTACTGAATATTTTCATTTTTATTTCTTTGCCAGCTCTAATTACTTGTCTGTTTGAGAAGCAAATGTGGGTAGGAGTCTCATTTCCTACAAACAAGATAATGCAGGCTGAAGTGTCAGAATTGGAGGGAACGTCATGGGTCTTTCTTTAATTTCTGATTTGGGATCCAACCAATCTCGATATTTTCAAGTAATAACAAAAATAAAAATTATTATTATCAGAGGATTTCTTAAAGTTTCTTTCTTGCACCAATTTTCTGATGTCTTCTAGTATGAGAGTTCACAAGAAGTGTTTTCCACATTCTGTACACTTACAAAGTTTTTTTCTAGTATGTGTTTATTAATGAACTTGAAGTGTTGAGGATTTTGTAAAGGGTTTTCCACATTCTTGACATTTCTAATGCTTCTTTCTACTATGGATTCTGTGATGATAATGAAAACGGAAAGACTGGACAAAGAACTTTTTAAATTTTTCACATTTATAAGACTTGTCTCATGTATGGATTCTGTAATGATTATGCAAATATAATGTCTTTCAATATGTGAGGAATATACAAAATTTTAATCAATATCACAAATATCACCTTAGGAAGTTCTACAATTGATATGAGTTTGGAAATATTTTATCCAGATTAAACACTGTGCTCACTAAATGGTATATAAAAAACAATCTATACATGCAGCAATGTTTCAGATAGGATTATTAATATGTCTATTCTCATTAATAGTATAGAATTCATTTTAGAAATCTCTAAAACAACATCAATTTGAGACATAAGGATTCATGCCAGGAAATGAATATTTACCAGCATACAAAAATTTGAACAACTGAATAATTATTGTGTGAAATTTGGTAGAACAGGATATTGGCTCTTGTGTTATATGATTATAATATATATATATATAGCCATTATATTGCCAGTATTTTAACTTTTTGAAGGCGATATATTAAAGATTGTTTTTAATCTCGTATTATTCCCTACTTTTTCTCAAAGACTAATAAATGTATTAAATCTTTAAAAAATAGAATAAAATAAAAATTAGAATCATAATGAAAACTAGTATTTCTCCTCAGAATTAAAATCCAATCAATAAAGTAATTTACTTTTTCACTCTGCTTAAGAACGTATGCCTAAATTATGTTTGTGAGGTCACAGTAGAAGGCCTAAAATATTTATGAAATAAAGTTGTTGAAATTAAGATGTGAGCTCGTTTCCCACAAGGTTGATTCAGCAGATGGTGTTGGTGCCCCAGTAATGGTGACCTTCTGCAAGCAGCAGCCAACTTGTTCCCTTGGGGCTTTCTCTCTGCTCTTGACAAGCAGGCCTGAAGCAGTGGGAGTTCATACCTTCAGAACATATTCCAGCCAATGAGGAGAAAGAATTGGTGGATGATTACCCAGACTGTCCTCTCTTGAGGCGCGTTCTCCTCTGCCTCCTAGTACTTTCCAGTGGTAGCAAGCCCTGGAGGTCTACAGTGTATCTTGCTATCAGCACACACTGAAGTTAGCTTCTCTGCCTTCCCTGTCAACACTTCACTCTCTGCTTGATGCTTCTGCAATCTGAACACATGTAATTTATCTGCACCTCAAACCTAGACTCAAGCTTAGGTTCCCATAACGTAAGTTTGCTTAGATCCAAGCCCTGATCTTGATTGAAAATTCTGTGTTTGAGGAAAAATAATGTACTGAGAATCTATCTCTAAATATATAAATAAATACTTAGCAGAGATGAGGGCTTGTCTGCTGAACAGTGGGAAGTAAAAACTGCTATAAAATGGAAGAGTCTAGATCAGTGGTTCACAACCTTCTAAGGCTGCAACCCTCTAGTACAGTTCCTCATGTTGTGGTGACCCCCAACCATAAAATTTTTTCTGTTGCTACTTCGTAACTGTGATTTTGCTACTGTTATGAATCATAATGAAAATATCTTATATGCAGGATATCTGATATGTGACCTTCAAAGGAGTTGCAACTCATAGGTTAAGAACCACCGGACAAGATTGACATTTTAATAGAGAGATTTTGTTGATAGAAATTGTCTGGTTGTTTGACAGTATGCTTATAAAGTTCATAATTTTTTAACAATGATATGTGTCTCAGTTAGAGTTTCTAGTGCTGTGAAGAGACAACATGACCACAGCAACACTTATAAAGGAAAATATTTAGTTGGCATGGTTCCCTTTCAATTCAGAGGTTCAGTCGATCATCATCATGGTGGGGCATAGTAGCATGCAGGCAGACTTGGTGCTGAAGAAGGAGCTGAGAGTTCTACATCTTCCAGGCAACAGGAAGTTGTCTCCATGTTGCACTGAGTGAAGCTTGAGCATATATGAGACCTCAAAGCCAACCTCTACAGTGATACACTTCCTCCAACGAGGCCATACCTACTCCAATAAAGCCACACCTCCCAATAGTGCCACTCCCTTTGGGGGTCAATTTCTTTCAAACTACCACAATATGTGAAGAATAAATCCTTATAGTGTTAAGCTTCCTTTAGGACAGGTAGGAATATGATGTGTCCAACAACAAGTTGGTTGCTACCCAGCAGACTTAGAGTAAATTTTAAATAGAAAACCTTTTTGAGGGCATTCTTTTCCTACCCCCAGACCCTTCAAGCCAGCATATTTGGTAGAATTGGCCATTTAATCTAGTAGTGTCTTCAGTAGGTTCTCTAAGAATTCTTTAGTGACTCGTGGCTTCATTATACCTATCTGGAAAAACTAAAGTTATGTGTTGAAGTAGATAATGCAAGTTCAGTGTTTTTGATTCACCTTCAAAGAAGAAAAATAGCCATTCAAGTTGGTGTGTGACTGGGACAAAAGACCATTTGAAACAGCCAAGAGTAGTCTCTCTTCTCAAAGTCTTTCTACCAAGCAGTGGGAGCATGAACATGACAACAAACTTGAATCAGGAGTTAAAAGCATAAGTGCTGTCACCAGTTGTATTTGGTTATAGCAATGGTAAATGGACCAAAATACACTTACAAATAAAAACCTGAGAATGTATGGTACTTGAAGCCCATCTCTAACACACATAAGAGCTGTGTGACACCAAAAGGACAATACAATCTTCTTTCTTGGCCTTGGTTTCTTTCTGAAATTAGAAAATCCCTCCCTCTTTAATTCTGGCCTCTAACAGTAAAACTAATTTACTATTCAAGTCAGTGATTGGAATTGTCAAAGTAAGGGCTGTGATAATCTCCTGGAATTTGAATATGTCCTAAATGATGGATACTGGTTTGAGAAATTATGCTTTCTGTAATTCAAAGCCCTCTTAACCTAAGCCCTTTAAGTAATTTCCATAATCCCTTACTAGTAGAATTCAGAAAATATATCTTATTTTCAGCAAAATAAGTCCAGAACCTAGGAATTTAAAATGAAAAGAGAGGATATGTATAAAACCTCACAAGGCATTGATGGCTAGACAATAAACTTAGAAGCATTCATTTGAAAAGGCTATATGCTCTTATCATCATGCCAACTGCAAGTAGGTATAACTGATACAGTGATCTCAGTAATCTGTGTGTGGGGGTAGAAGTGGGACTTGAAGCCCATCTCTAACTCTGTGTTTCTATGCTCCAATGTGGATACATACATTCTCAGGTTTTTATATGTAAGTGTATTTTGATCCATTTACCATTGCTATAACCAAATACATGAAGCTGGATAATGTGCAAGAATAACTGCATTTAGCTCACTTTGCATGTTTGGTATTTTGCATTCATCTCCCTCAAGGATATGGGTGAACACTGACTCCAGTGAGCACTCCTGAGAAGATGGCATCACAATGGGACTCTAGCTGAGGAGCTATCGACAGGTGATGATAAGGGTTTTGGGGGGGGGGGGGGAATGAGAGTCAATTTTCTGTAAGGATATAGCCCTTGGTAAGTCAACCACACTCCCTTGGACAGCACCCACCCAGGAGTAAATTTGGACAGCACAAATTGAACTCTGCGTTTTTTAAAAAGAAAAAGAGGACATGATGTTGAAAAGGGTTGTGGGTGGTGGATCTGGGAAGAGTTGGGAGAAGTGGAAGGAATATTATCAAAATACATTGTATAAAACTTTCAATAAATTAATAAAAGTGTTATGCTAAATTCAAAAAAGAAAAGATAATTGCTACTGAACATTAGACTCTTGAGGTTTTAAGAGGTATTTGTGGAATAATAGTCTCCTATATTTATATGTTAATATAACCACATTTGTTTTCTTCTACTGGCTATTACTATTGTCTCAGAATGTATGTTCATTATTCTTCTACATTTGCAAGTTGATACACCTTGGACTTACTTTCATTTGGTAAAGCTACAGGAATCTCTATTTTCTTCTACAAATAATTATCAAATAAAGTATCTTTTGGTAATGAATTGAAATCCAAACATTCCTAGTCCCCATTTGTGTCTCTGTCTATTTCAG
This sequence comes from Peromyscus aztecus, assembly GCA_902168405.1. NCBI lineage: Eukaryota > Metazoa > Chordata > Mammalia > Rodentia > Cricetidae > Peromyscus > Peromyscus aztecus. The sequence continues at coordinate 9,177 of CABHPQ010166108.1, forward strand.
GGCTCTTTACTCCACTGATCTATCTGTCTGCCATTCAAGCAAAATATTCTGATCATAATGATTATAGTAGGCTAAAAAGGGCCTCCTTACTAGAGATACATGAGCATTAATGTTGGACCCTACATAATTGATCTCAATTGGTCAAAGAGCCTTTGCAAATGTGATTCACATAAGGAAATGGACAGGAGGAAATGACCCAGGATTACTGGTGTGGTATCTGTACCATCACCTGTGTCCTTATGAGAGTAGATAGAGTTCAGTTAAGACACAGAGTGGGATAGCCAGCATGACTCTGTAGGCAGAAACTGCAGTGATGCAGCCTCCAGCCCTGAAGACTGGTGCCAGAGGCTGGAAGAGACAAGGAGGGAGAGACTCCAGGTTCCCCTAGGCACACCTGCACTTTTGACTGCTGGCTTCCAGAGCCTGAGGAAATGCATTGCTATTATCTCTAGCCACCAGATCATGCAGGAATTTCTTGCAACAGTAATAGGAAACCAATGCTGTAGGTCTTTTAAAAAAATTAATAAATGCTGTCATGGGCTGAAGAAATAGTTCAGTAGTTAAGAACACATGCTATACAACATGAGGACCCAAGTTCAGATGCCAGCACCCATGTAACAAGCCAAGCATTCTATGCATACATGTAATCCAAGTTGTGCAGAGGTTGGATACAAGAGGATCACTGAGGCTTCTGGACTTCCAGCCTAGCCAGGGATAACTAGATTCATGAAGAGACTTTCCCTTAAAGGAATAGGCAGAAAGTGATAGGAAGAAAGTTTCATATCCTATTCCTAGTCATTATTCCTTTTCAAAACTTTCTTGGCCTTTAAAATCACTTAGTACTCCAATATAATTGGAATTTTGGCCAGGTCTAATTCATATTAAAATTGTAGTAAATCTATATATTACATCGGGGTAAATTGGTACTTTTAAAATATTAGTCTTCCCTTCCAGGAATATGATGTTTTTTCTTTTAACTAACTTAAATCTTATTTTATACCCTTGAATAATATTTGAGGGATTTTTTGTCTTTTCTGAACTATTCTACTTTTTTACTCAGTCTCTTGTTTTTTGTCACTAATAATAATTTATTCTCATTTCTAACTTGCTATTTCTCTTATAAATAAAGATTATTGGTTTTATATATTTATGTAATCCCATACATGCCCAGTTTCCATGATCTTATCTAATCATCCATGTTCATTGCTGCTCTGGTCACAATAGTCAGGAAATGGAAACAGCCTTGATGTCTATCAACTGATGAATGGATAATAAAAATGTGGTACATTTAAACAATAGAATAGTAACAAAATTATGAAATCCTCAGCTAAATGGGTAAAACTGGCAACAATTATTCTGAGTGACAAAGTCAGATCCAGAAAGACAAACACTGAGTGTTGTTTTCTCATTTGTGGATATTGGCTTAAAATCTGCAGGTATGTATGTTCCATTTGGAATACCCATAAAGTTCAGGAAATTAACTAGGGGTCATGGAGGGTGTTTTTAAGGGTGGGGAGATAGAATATAGAACACAGTGATATAAAGGGTTGAAGAGGAATAGTGAACAGGAGAGTTAATGGGGTGGAGAATGGGAAGACAGAGTAGAAGAAATACAGGGAGGGATAGCTAACACTAAAGACATTTCACAAAAGTTATATGGAAACTTTCTACTGTAGAAGCTCCCTAAAATATGTGCTTACACATGTATAAAAAGAATTTAAATTGAGTTATAATTGGACAACAATGCCCATACTAGACAGCACAGGCTAGCAAATAGAAAGGCCAGTGCCAAGAATAGGTTACCTCTTTAGGGTTTGTTGGCCAGTGAAATCCCATATACCTCTCCTCCAAACAACAGACTAGTGTCAATGCTTTTGGTCATCCTCTGAAAACTGACAGTATGACCCTATTGATGAATACACCACAAACTTTAGTTATAGAACATTAGAAATGAAGCTGGTACTGACTTGGAAGCTTCATCCCTATGGATAGCTTTCAGTGATGGAAAGTCCTTTACACTCTAACAGAGGAGAAATGGAATCACCAATCTCACCTACCTGTGAACCCTGTGAGCTACAATAATGACCAGCCTATTAAGACAAACCCACTGGAGCAATGGTGGCACTAATGTGATATGAATAACCAATCACTTTCTGATTGGATTTAAGGATTGGATCTTCTCCACATGTTAAAACCATACCTATCTAAATAAGCCATAGATCATAGGGGAAAACCTATTGATATTATTCTGCTAGATGGTTATAGTATTAAACCTGTTCCTAAATTACCTATTGCTATACTCATAGATTACTGTATCTCTCAACTCTCATCAAAGAAGTTTCTTTTTGCAGTAGATGGTAATTAACACAGAGACCCGCAATTAGTCAAGATACAGAGAATATGAGACTGCAGAATGCTCAACCCAAATGGCACAAGTCTCAATATCATTGTAGAAGGTGTAGAAAGATTATAAGAACCAGAGTGTAAGGATGCCTCTATGGGCCCCGTGCACAGACCACCTGCACATACTCACACACAAATACACATTTATGCACATAATTTAAAAAACAATAAAATGAATCATTAAAAATAAAGTTATAATTATATTTCTTCCAGTTTTTATTTTTCTTTTTGTTCACATCATTTTTTTCCAAATTTCTCAATTTGAAAATGGAGTTCATTCACTTTTTGTTTACTTATTTATTTATATTTACTTATTTGCTGATTGCAGTGCTAGGGCCTCACATATTCCAGGAAAGCATTCTATCACTGAGCTGCTTCCCAGCCCTCATAGTTTAAAAAAAAAAGGAGAAATAATGACATTTTTGTATAATATAGCTTTAACCAATTCATAGGCCAGTATACCAAATGTTCATTTCTTCATTGTTTTCTAAATACTTAATACACTGTGTAGCTTAAGCTTAATTACTCTATTGCTCCAGGGTTAGAGGAGAAAGTTCAACTCCATGTAATGTTCCTTCTGGCCCTTGTATTCCTCATTTCTTGTTTAATTATATATAATCAGAGCATATAGCAGGTAAGATCTCTATTTGGGATATACTTATTAAGATTTCTTCTGTGGCTAAATATGTAATCAATATTCATAGACATTCCAGCAAAATAAGGAGAGCGTGCATTTCCTCTCAACAGTTTGCAAAGTAAAAGAAATACATTCACTCCAGGAGCTTCATCTTACCATCTTGTACTAAATTGGCTTTCTTGATTATGCTCTCCATTACTGCATATTGCTCCCAATTTTTGACTTATTTGACATTTGGAATTCATACAGCTGTTTATCACCAGCTAATTACCATTGAGCTTTGTCAGCCTCCTTGTATTTATAGTCTGTTTGCTTAGTTTGGTTTGTGTTTCACAGATGAGATTTTTAATGCATAAATTTACACAACTGTTGTGTTCCCTTACTGAACAAAGCCTTGACCATCATCTATTTTCCTTTTCCCTGTTTAAGGTTTTGTTCCTATACCTCATTCATTTATTTGACCTGAATATTTTCACCTTAATTTCATTTTAACTTGATTTCTTGGTACATTTTAATTATAGTTTTGATTATCCCCATTTTATCTTAACTGTATTTTATGTATGGCAATGCATGAGAAAATTTATTTTTTGATTTTCACAGTAAAGTAATGTTACAGGAATCTATAGTATTTCTATTCTGACAGAATTTAGATGATTGATATTTATCTGAAAAATTGTTTATTTGAATAATTGATATAATTATACAAATTATTTTATTTGCTCTCTGTTGCATCATGTTCTTTTCCTTTGTAATTATAAGCATACAAATCTAGGGCTATTTTACTCTTGCATATTCATACTTTGCACATTGCCGTATTTAGAGATCCATGTTATGAATCAATTATTAGTTAGATTGTGTCCCTAAGTAGTGTCCTCGTGAAGTTTCATTTTTAAGTCACATTTCATCCTATTGGCTGAGAGTTTGCAATCTGGGCATAGATCACGAATAGAAAATACAAACTCAATCTCAGTTTATACTATTGTACATTCACAGCACAGATTATTTTTGTGAACCTATAAAGTCTTGAGCTTTCCTGCCACCATAAAGTAGGTAATGAGTTCTTCAGGGGTATCCACTGTCCTCTAATATAGCTCAGTTCTGAAACCATCTCTTTGCAACATCAGGCCCCACAGTTAGCTGTTCTGTTTCGGACATGAGCCACACCCACTTCAGACTCCTGTCATAAGCCCTAGGTTACTTCACCTGTGATTCTAGTAAGGTACAGATCAGATTCTCATAATCTTCTTTGGGACTGTTATTATCTTATTATAAAGGATATTACAAGAAAATAAAGAAATGAGGTGTGGGGGGGGGTCACATGAGCACACAGGTGCAGCTCCACCCAGCCTGCTCCCTCACAGAAAGCCCAGAGCAAATTTGGCAGGGATCAAAGCTCCAAGACCTACTCAGAATGAGACTAGGAAGGAGAAAAACAAAAAGAGGAGGTAATTGCTTTGAGCCATATGCCAATCCAACTAAAAGATACAGAGCCTCCATTACCAACATACCTTTTGGTGTGAAGTGGCAGTCCCTTAAAGACCTGGTTAAAGGAAAACTTGGTGAGATAACATATATGGAACTCTTAATGGACACTAAAGGGAAGTCAAGGGGGATGTGTGATTGTTGAATTCAAGATGGAAGAGTGTATGAAAAGAGCTGCTGAAGTTCTAAACAAGCATAGTCTGAGTGGACGACTACTGAAAATCAAAGACGATCCTGTTGGTGAACACCCAAGCAGAGCAATGCAAAAGGTAATAGCTACAACTGGTGGGGTGGACATGGGACCAGGTGGCCCAGGAATCCTAATAATCCTAACATCCTAAATGAGATTACCCATGCATTCGAGTCTGGAAGACTTGGAAGCAGAATACTTGTAACAAATCTGGATTATAAAACTGGCTTGAAGAAACTAAAGGAAGCATTTGGTATGGTTGGTGGGGTGGTCCAAGCAGACATTCTGGAATATAAAGATAGGCAAAGTTGTGGAATAGGCACTATGACTTTTGAATAATCCACTGAAGCTGTGTAAACTACATCAATATTTAACGGCCAGCTGCTGTTTGATAGACCAAGGCACGCCAAAATGAATGAGAATGCCTTAACAAAGGGAGAAGTTTTACCTCCTGAATGCCCATAGTAACTTCCCTATGGACTTGGTACTACTGGAATGATTCTAGGACCTGGAGGGAAGCATATTGATGCCAATCACTTGAACAAAGGCATTGGAATGTGAAACCTAGGGCCTGCAGGAATGGGAATGGAAGGCATAGGATTTGGAATAAATAAAATTGGAGGCATGGAAGGACTCTTTGGTGGTAGCATTGAAAACATGGGGCAATTTGGATCTGGGATGAATACACGCAGAACTAATGAAATCCTAAGTAATGCACCGAAGAGAGGAGAGATCATTCATTGCAAAGCAGGGAGGACGTGGAGCTGACAGGCAGTGTCCCTGGGATTAAGAGGATGGACCTTGGACATTGTTTGCATTGGCAGTGCTGGCATGGAACGATTGGGCACAGACCTAGGCCATGGCATGGATCAGGTGATATGGAGCATATGAGCCTGGTCTTGGACCGCATGGGGTCAGTTGAGCTCATGGACTCAGGCATTGAACACATGGACTCACTAGGTCTTGACCACATGGCCTCCAGTACTAAGTGCATGGGCCAGACCATGGAGCACATTGGCTCTGGTGTGGAGCACATGGGTGCTGGCATAGGCCTTCCTGGAGCTCATGGCAGAGCTCACTGACCATGTAGGCCAAACTTTTGAGTGTATGGGCCCTGCCATTAAGTGTATGGGACTGAATATGGATCACATGGTGCCCACAGGTATGGGCTGGCCTAGAGGACATAGGCCCTGGAGTACATAGGCACCAACAACCTAGAGCATATGGGTCCTGAGCCAACAGTCTTGAGCGCATGGGCCTGGAGCAAATGGGTGTCAATAATTTGAAGCATATGGGCCCTACCATGGGCCTGGCATTGGGTGTTGGCATTGAGCTAATGGGCCTGGCCATGCACGGTGCCAGGAGGTGCTAGCTTTGACCGAGCCATTGAGATGGTGCAGAGCAACTTTGGCGGAAGCTTTGCAGGTTCCTTTGCGGGGTAGACCTACCGGCTACTCTAGGTGCATGGAGGTCATGCACCGGAAGTCCTGCCAGATACTTGTGAGAAATCTCCCATTTGATTTGATTTTACATGAAAATTGCTAAAGGGCAATTCAACGAATTTGGGCAGTGCTATAATCCAACATCAAGATGGAGAATGAAAAGTCCAAGGGGTGCAGTGTGGTTATGTCTGAGTCTCCCGAGGTGGCTGAGAGAGCCTACCAGATGATGAATGGCATGAAGCTGAGTGGCAGAGAGATTGATGTTCGAATCAATAGAAATACTTAAGCAGTTGCCTTTTTATAACATCAACACCACACCTCTGAATTTGTATTTTTTTTCTTGTTAACCACTTTGTTAACTTGTTGGCTGGATATATAAAAAATGTTTAAAATATTCAGTTGCTTTTTGGGGTAGTTAGAATTAATTTCTTAATGATTGCAGTTCCATTCCACTGTTTGCACTGAGACTGCAATGTATGCAACTTTTTTGTAGTTGTGGCATCTTGTTAACATTGAATATGACTTTGATAATAAATACCAGTTACTAAAAAAATGAAATAAATAAAAAATAAAGATATTTGAGGGCTAGGAACATGGGAAGCTGTGGGGGGCATAACTGTTCCCTGTAGGCATGACACCCTATGGAGCTTCCATATATTCAGTTATTTTCAATATATTCCATGTATTCTAGAACTCTCTCAACTATGTTATTTTAAAATTTTATGAAAACTCCTTACAGAGTCATGACCTAATGCTACTAGGTTGAGTGAGGTACATGACTTCTCGCTCCAGATTCTTCTTTTTCTCTATGTACAGCACTCCTTCTTCCAGGACCCTTTCTACAATAAGGTCTTGTGATCAAGATATGCCAGAATTTTTTTCTGAGTAGCCACAGAACAGAGAAAAGGGAAAACTGAAGTTTTCACTCTTCTGCCTTCAGGTAGGAGTTATGAGCCAAGAGCTATAGGTAACAATCAAAATGAATATGCCACGATATCATCAATATACTTTGCTGTTACTAGCACATAATACCTTTGATAGGTATAGTATTAGTGAACACTAGTCACTTTTTTTTCAACTTGATTATTAAAAGCAAGTCAAGTACTAGTTTTTCCAGGTACAAATGCTTATCTGTTTCCCAGACAAGATGTGCTTTTCGTGATATGTAGATATAAACAAATTATTCTTTGGGCCGCAAGTTCACAAACAAGAACATGAAGACTTTTTATTAATTATGAAAGCTTAGCCTTAGCTTAGGCTTGTCCCACTAGCTCTTATAACTTAAACTAACTCATTTATTTTAATCTATGTTTTGCTTCCTGGGTTTTTACCTTTCTTTCATTCCATGTGTCCAACTCCCTCCAGGTCTCCTTGGCATCTCCCTGTGCCTCTATTATCTTTTCCTACTTCCTTTCTCTGCACAGAAGACCTGCCTAGCTATTGGCGATTCGGCTTTTTATTACACCAATAACAGCAATACATTTTCACAAAGTGTTCAAATATCCCACAACATGTAAGTGTATCCCTTTTCCAAGCCTCTGTTGGGTGAACTTCTTAAGCAACAACTAACCCTAGAAACATCATTCTGCATCTTCAAAAGAAACCCAACATCTCTGGCATGGTCGCTGGGCTCTGGGCTCTTCAATACCCCTCTTCCTGCTAGCTCTGCTGGACAGCTAAAAAACATGTGTATCCTCAACATCCCTGTATAATTCTTACTATTTTGTTTCCACTGAAAGCAAGAAGGGTAGAGATATAATAATATACATGGTTGCATCATCTCAGGGACCAACTTTCTGGTGACATTTCTTAACTAAATGGTATTGTTACAATGACTCTTGTGCACATTTTCTTCATATATATAATATATACTAAATATATAATATAATATAATTATATATAATATGTATATATACTAAATATATAATATAATTATATATAATATATATGTATATTTATAATATATACATATATATGTATTGAAATGGAGAAAGGGACTCAAATCTCACTTTACAGTGGAGGCCACTGAGGCTCAAGCAAGGCTGCTTACCCAACACCCTATAGTTAGTGAGTCATGAGGACAGAAGTAGGGTTCAAGTGTTCTGACATCTACCACAGTAATTTTAAATTACCCATGTCTAATATCACTAGCCTATTGTCACCAGGATCTGCTCTGAATTCCACTCAGCTCTCTAATCCTTATGACTTCTGTTAAAAGAATTCAGATGAGATATAGCTCAGTGTAGAAAACAAGTTGTTCATTACAGAGCAAAGTAGGGCACTCTCAAAGAATGAGGCAGAAAATGGCCAGAGACATTATGACAACCTACATTTATACTACTTCTAAGGTCTCTAGTACACCTTTTTCAAAGGGTTTTGTTCTGTCCAGGTATTGGAAGGCTCATTCAGATGGGGGGGTGTGGTGTGGTGGTATGTCCTTAGTATTTACCAAAAAGTCTGTGGCTAGGCCATCAATAAGGTTTAGATAGTTATCTATTAATGACTTTCTAGGCTATTTGTGATGTCATATCTCCACATAGAGTAATATTAGTTTGATCCTACTTTTTAGATCAGCAATCAGAGTCCAGTAGTCTCAATGTTGGTTTGACAACCTGCTGATTATGAAGGAGAGGTCCATCTGAAGTGATTGCCAAACCTGCTAATATCCAACTAGCTGCCTAACACTATGGATTTTTCAAAAGTGCAATTTTCTTTACTCAGTTTCAAAGAGAAGCAAATGGACTATTTTCACAGAAATGGAAAAAATAAATCTCTTCTCTTATTATCTTAATAGCAAAAAAGCCAATGGAATTTTCAGATATTTGATAGCTTGTCCTTTCCTGAAGACTCACCGTTGACTTCATTTTTTCATTATATCTTGGATCCCTAGTCATCCAGGTGCTGATTATACTAATAAACTTAGGAGGGGCTTGAGATTGCACATGATTCTGAGTCATGAGTGGCATGTTCTGGACTGAGGAGAAGAATGAAGAGCATCATATGGTTATCACTAAGATTTCCCTCGCAAAATTGCTCTTTTGTAAGAATTTCCAGGAAGGGGCACATACCAGGAGAAGACAGAAATTATTTTGAATCAGGCACTTAGAAATTGCTTTTACAAAGGAGTAGTTAGTTACTTGTAGATGGAAGTTTTCCTGTGTCCTGCCTGAGCCGTGCTCAGGACAAATCTCTCTCACTCGCCAGTCCCATAGCCATTGGACCCAAATAAACACACACAGGCTAATATTATTTTTAAACTATGACCATGGCAAGTTTAGTTCTTATCTAGTTCTTATATCTTAAATTAACCCATGTGAAGTAAATTGATGTTGCCAGGAACAAATGTGTCTCATTGTCTAGAAAGTCTAAGTTTTTAAAAATTTTTAAATGCCATATTTCAAAGGCCTTTGAAGTGTTTGAAGATTACCTACCTAATTGAATTATATCTATGTATATCTAGAAAACTTAACATGGTCATAGTTTAAAAATAATATTAGCCTGTGTGAGATTTGTCCTGACCGCGACGCAGGCAGGACACAGGAAAACTTTCAGCTACAGTTACGCATATGTGCATCCTTGGTAATTGAAAACAGGGTGAAAGCTAGGCATCTCTGCCTTCATTTTGCATCTCCTTTACTTTGGCTCAGACTCCTGCTTGACTCTGCCCACCCGTCATATCTCATCCCTGGTAAAGGGTGACAGTACAGGAATAAGCTCGTGTCATACATATGTAATCACCTTGGATTCCAGAAGAGCCAAACCTTGGAGGACAGACATCCCCACCCACATGAAAGCAACAATCCACAAGAGTGAGGCTGCACCCTGAAACAGAAGTAATCTCCTGTAGGAAGCAGATAGGTTCCCTCAGACAATGACAGCAATTAACAGATTAACCATTTATTTTATAGTTCCTTCTCTAAGCCTGAAGTCTTCCTAGTCATTGAGATAATGAGCCCTAGTAAGAGACAGCTGCTGATGTACCATTATTCCTAGGGTGCATTCATTATAATGGAATATACTTGAGAATCACCCACAAAAACAAAAGCAATATGAACGACCAGGAATTGGCAGACTTTACAAATGGAGCTCCTACCTGCTCTGCTTTAGCCAACCTGTTCAGTGAAGTAACTGCCAACCTTGTGTGCAATTTCAGCTGTGCCCATCTGATTCTGAGAGCTCAGCACACACTGGCAGACAAGGAGGAGTGGGAAAAGCTTAATTCATCTCTCTTAGAGCTGTACCCCCCTTGAATGTCTTATCTCCTATGATGTCATCTATACAATATATAATGTACATTTCATAAAAGCAAAAAATAGACCTCCTGGCTGGAAAGCCTTGGAGAGGAAATGAGCAAAGTACAAACACCTGAAAGAAGACTCAGTCCATTGTCTGCAAATAGCCCAAATCCACAGACACCACAGTGACAAGTGGAGACCTCAGCAGAAGGATCCTTCTGTCCCAACAGATGCAGGTATTGGAGTGTTTGAAGCCAGGTTGTGGTGAAGAGTCTATGTCTGACAGGAACAGTGTGGCCTTATCCCCAAACAACAAAACTTAAAACAACCTTGAGCAGCCAGAGCTTGCCTGTACACTTTGGCTGGCAAAGATTTCAAGTGGTAGGTTTTAAAGCTTTGCCATTCCACAACATCATTTACTTTCACCTGTCTACTTACATTGGGGATAGACCAGAACTTGATTTTTATAAGCCAAGAGCACTCAAGCAAAGTTACAGGACAGAGACTTCTGGAAGATTTCTGGCTGTTCAAAGCTCCTAGTTAAAAGATTTATTTTGGTCAGTATATCTTTTGAATCCTATTCTATGGACAAAACTCCAAGGTTACATTATTTCATAATAACATGGCTAAATATTTCACTCACTCACTGATTTTGGAATTCCTCCAAGGCCATGGGGGGAAGTTACAAACCTCTTTTTCCCAGCTTCTATGAATATACCTTGGCTGGGCACAGGAGTAAAATAATTCTTTTAACCCTAGCTCTGCTTGGCTGCCTCAGTAGCCACAGAGTATACTTGAAGTAAGTGATTGAGGTGATGTTGAAGGCCCTTTCATTTACCCAGCACTGATGACCTGGAAATGCATTCTATATTTACTTCTAACTATTTGGTGAAGTGGAAATGATCACTACCAAATATCATCACAGATGTAGAAACAGGCTAGGAAGTATTGTCTTCTCAGGATGATGCAGGTAGGAAATAAAAGACGTAGAAAAACATTATCTCCTGAAATCTCAGCTTCCAAAGTCCTACTATCTATTATCTGTCTTTCTGTCCTATTCCATAGCGGGTGAAAGGACACTCAAACAGAGGGAAAACATTTGGAGGTCTCTTTTTGGTAGTGATAAATTTTAATCTCACCTGAGATTTTGCAATAACAAGCCAACAACACAGACTAAGTTGCCTTTCCCTGAACTGAACTGCTCATCATTCTCATCCTGCAGCCAATATTCACTGAACATTGATCAAACCCTTATCCCCTAACTTAGACACTATGCTAGGCATTTAAAAAAAAACCACTCCAGTGAACAGACACTTATTCCCAGTTTTCAGGAGTTTCTCATCACAGGAATAAAACAAAACAAAATAAACCTTCTTAGGCAACATGTAAGCACAGATGGAAGTTTTCAAGTACAGTACTATATAATGCAAAGGAGTCCAGGTTTTACAACTGGGCTTCCAAAAGCAACACAGGAAATGCCCTAGTTCAAATCTCTTGTTTCTTAAGCAGTAGTGGTAACAGAAGGTCATGGAGCTGTGGAGAAGCCCAGAGTGACCCTCCTCACCAACATTCCCAAACTGTAACATACTGACTCATTTCTACAAAGCTTGTACAAGCCAGGCAAACTTTTATGGAAGAAGATATTCCTTCATTTTGGTTGTCTAAATCTCTGAATATGTTTAATAATATCTGATAGCAGATCTCTTTCATTGAATTAGCTCTGTAGTAATCACAGACAGCAGACTCCTATATCCTATGAATCTTCAGTATGCCCCCAATGGTTCCAATACATACAATAAGGCTGCAGTCAGAAATAGACCACTCTTATGTAAATTAATTGTATTTCTTCTGTGAAAAATGGTGTGCTAGAATCTGCTCACACAAGCTCAAAGAGAGTTAATTGCTCAGTCTCTAGAAGTCCTATCAGTCAGTTATTAAACACAAGCCACCACTTGCATATATATGCAAAGGTAACAAAGACAAGGATTTCATCACTCTAATTATTTTATGTTTTGCTACCTTCCACAGTCTTGAGGTTATTTTCAGATACTTTGTGGGCCCAAGTGTTGGGAAAACTTCCCAGAACTGTATTCTAAGATGTCATACTGGAAATTTGAAATTAGTCTTCATGTATGTATGCTATGATATTCAGTTAACACTAAAAATCAAAGCCTTTTCTCCCCTAGAGAGTCAGTTGTTATATATTGCCAGCACAGTACTAAAGAAAAGCTTTCTCTTCCATAAAAATGCAACCAGCATATCTTTAATTATGGGTCCAGGGCAAATACAGGCCCAGACACAGCTGTGTAAAAGCCTGCAGAGGAGACAGATGAAGACTAGACAACTAGAGGCTGATGATAACTTTGCAAAGGATGTCACAGCAGGCAGGCTTCTCAGCCATGCTACCTAACTGGCTAACTGTTGACTGGGAACTTAGGGGGAAAGATTCATTCAGAGTTTTCTAGATTTTCAGATGTACTACCCAGAGAAGTCCTTCAGGAGGCCCTCAGAAGCACCTAAAGTGGAGAAGTACAGATTATAGGGCAGGACAAAACGAAGTTGAAGCCAGAAATGGTTCACAGACAGACACCATGAGAGTAAAGTCCCCACCACTCAAGGAGGACAGACTACTCCCACTGAGAGCCAAGAAAATACCTGGAAAGTGAGGCACATGGGGTGGATTTCACGTTTTGGAATTCAGTGCTTCCATTCAGTTGACATTTAGATAGACTTTAAAATTGGGTTTTGAAGAAGTCATCTATAATTCAATGTTCTCCAACAGATCTTTCTACAAGGCTAGAAAACACCCTGTCTTATCTGTAGCATACTACAAATGTATGCTGTCAAAACCTGGGGGTACATCATCTGGCTATTGAGCCCTTGAGGCTAACGTAGCCTAGTTATTAAACTTTGGATTATACTTCACTTTAATATCATAGACTTAAATTTATATGACTTTATGTGGCCAGTAGCTACCCTATTGGACAAATTCAAGTCTAGTAAATGCATAGCATGCAAACAGCATTCAATCAGGGTGGCTCTAAGTCTTAGAATTAGGATAGTAACTAAGTATGGTTCCATGGTTTAACTGGCTTATTAAAGTATAGTCAGATCTGCAGGATCCTCTAAAGAGTACATTTCTGTTATTTTTTTAAAGGCCAGTCTCATTACTTAATAACACCACTTTAGCCATTGCCCTAGGAAGTGGTCCCCCTGAGCTAGGGAAGAAAGTACATAAGAATGTGCTTATTTTTCTAAGCTCTTGTAATTAATTTTATCAGATGTGATCTAGTCCAGCTTCTGAGTCCATCCTGACTAGTCAGAAACATAATATCCACCAAATTGTCATCTTCTGTGCACCACGTTCTTACTGAGTCGCATTCTCCCTCTGGTCCCTGACTATGGGACTAGTACTGTTACAGTCTCTGTGATCTTTACCCTGTCTTTACATCTGCTGGGTCTGTAGTTCTGAGCAGCTCTCTGTTCTTGAGAGTCATGATAATATATCACCCCACCTTCTAGGAGGATTTTCCATTAAAGAGAACAGACAGAGTACCTGGAGAATCACAGCAACATGACCCATTTACCAGTCCCAAACTCCTATGATTATGAGGTCACTCAGCTATGCCCATTTGCATGAGTGAAATTGGACCTTGGGTCATCTTTTGTGGCTGATGATAGAGTTGGATCCTGTGAGTAAATCTCTTCTAAATCTAATTTTAACTTTTGAAATTTATTTTATATGTATGAAAAACAATATAAGGCTCCAGCACATGTATACAATCTGTAACAATCAATTAGCATTTCTATCCCTATTCAATGCTTATTTCTTTAAATTCTTCTAATACTTTTAAAATTGATAACGAATTAGTGTATAATTTAGTTACCCAACTGTGCTACTGTGTTATAAAACTCTTGAACACTGAAAGAATCTTCATGTTTGTTTTTGATGGATTTCCACATTAACATTCAAAAGAACTTAGAAATTATTTGAGGCTAATTTTCTTTAATTTCTATAAACCATAATACATGGGTTCTTGGAACCAGGTTGGCTACATTTATTTTGTCTTGGCTATTGGATAATATCTTCTATTTTGGTTGGTTTGGGATTTTTCTATTTATTTATCTACTTACTTGTTTATTTTTGAGGAGTTGATATCTTTGTGTCTTTGTTTATTTCTGTTTAATCAGATTTTCAAAAATATTGATTACATAAAGTAAAATTTACCCTCTTGGTCATACAGTTACTTCCATGAATATGGACAAACACAATACAGTGATGATTTATATCAAGACACAGCTAGAATCATAACAAAACATTCCCTCGTGTCCCGTTGCAGTCATTACTTTCTCTGTTCCCAAGACAACATGATCTGCTTTGAGTCCTCATTCTGCCTATTCCAGAATTCCCTGGGATGGGATCAAAGACCAAGTGGATAGCTATGATCCTTTGATGTCTTCCACTTACAATACTATATCTAAGAATGTTCATGGGGTGATAATCAGGGTACCACTTGTTACAGTTACTGGGTACTGCTGCATGCACTGTAACAAGGCCTGCCCAGAAGGCAAAAGAGGAGCTAACAGCTGACATTACTGACAGGTCTTGGAAGTCTTCTCAGAGGAGGAAATACTTCACTGGGATCAAAATGGGAGTCAAATTATGAAAAGAAGAGCCTGCCAGGTCGAGAAGTCAGTGCCTAGGTAGACAGTAAAAAGAAACAATCTTCCTGTCCCAAAGAGAGCTACTAAGTTTTGTATTTTGGTCTAGAGACCAAAGGTACACCTGATAGTCTTAGCATTCAAGTCCAAACTGTATGCTCTTAAAATCCAGTAACCCTGGGCCCAAATAAAATTAATGCATGCTTCCAGCTACCAAATGCATCTGCATCAACAGCCTTAAATTTACATCATTAGTAATGAGGCAGAACCCTTTCAAGCTGGAAACCCATCAGCTGAACTAGAACACATTCTATATTAAGCCTCTCCCTGGAACCAGGGTTTGGGAAGATGAAAGGAGGGACTGAAGACAAGTTCTCAAACTTCCCCTGACATGTAAGCAGGAGAAAATGACTTAACATTTAATAGGATTAGAGGCCCATTAGTTTTCCCGTGGGAATTCTAACAGAATGAAGCTGAAAAATAATGGAGAGAGATTATAGGTAAACGTTTCTAGGTTCAGAGGCAGCAGAATGGTTCAATAGTCAACCAACTTCTTGGACAAGTCCCTTGAACACACACACACACACACACACACACACACACACACACACACACACACATGGAATAGTGAAGGAATGAAGTCAGGTCAGGCCATTTCAGAAATTCTTTCTAGCTCTTTTACTTTGTGGTTTTAGAAGTTGACGTCAAAACCATTGCACTTAAGGAAGCTTGCAGCACACTCTGAAGCGGGGCTCACATAAAGGCTGCATTCACCATGCCAAGGTTCAGCGAGCACAAAGGAGCTGTTTGTTGAGGTGGTGGGTGGAGGGTGGAGCAGGAGTCTAGGAGGTCTGCTATTCATGTACACAGATCCCAAGTGAACTCTTGAAGTTATTGTAGCAATGGTGAATGTAAAAAGAAAGAAAATTGCCATTGGCTCTACCAATCACCCGGCACCTCTCCCGGGCCACTAGAAGAAGGTGCAGAGGTCACTGTGCCTGGTTCCCATCTGTCTTTGGTAAAAGGTCATTTCAGCCCCATCTGTTCACATCAGCTCTACTGGAGTTCTAATCAGTTTCCTTGGGACTGCAGGAGTTAGCATAATTGAGACCAGGTCGGTGTGTCCCAGCACCTGGGGACACTGAGATGTTCTAAAGAAGTAATTCTCCACTTCTCCACTGGGTCACTGCCTCCTTACTCCTCCACTTCATCTCCAATCTGTGACTGCCTCTGCCCTAGAGATCTACCACCAGCCCTGGACATTTTCTGACCTTATAGGTAGTGGTCCAGCACTTTTCTCAGCTCATTTAGTGCAGAAATGAAACTCTGAGATAAGAGACACCACAAGAGGGTCAGGTTCCTGTGATGAGCCAACGTTGCCAGGCTGTCTTAGATAAAAAGAGCCCCAGAGAACTAGGTTCACTGATACTCAAATCTCTTTAAAAACTAACAAACAACAAAAATCCAAACCAGCAACACGTCTCAAATAAAACTTGTAAGGAAAACTAAAATGGAGAACAGATCTAAAAGTTATGGAACCAGGGCAAAAATATACAGTAGAGATAGCAGAAACTATTTATTCTCTTTTTGTGTATTTATTTTAAATAGACATAATATTTATACATATTCATGTGTACAGTATGATAAAATGATACATTGTAGAATATAGAATGTTCTCAAAGTAAACACTTGTAACCTCTCAAACATCCACGCTTTCAGTGTGTTAATAATTTACAAGCTCCAGCTGGCCATAGTCGCACATGCCTATAATCATAACTACAGCAGAAGCTGAGGCAAGAGGATCAAAATTTTTGAGACCAGCCCGAGCAACTTAGCAAAACTCTGCCTCAAAATACAAAACACAGAGAATGGAGCTCAACAGGAGAGCACATGCCTAGCACATGCAAGGACCTGGGTATGATGGCCAGTACCAGAAAAAGAACAATCTTTCAAAACTTCTTTTCAGCTTATTCTGAACATATAATGAAATGTTGTAGAATAAAGTTGCCCTACTTGCTAGAATTAATTCTTCCTTTCTAACTGAACTTTGGAACCCTAAACCCCACTTTCCCTATTGGCCCTATTCCTTGATATTCTTAACCTCTAGGGACCATCATTCCATTTTCCTCTTCAATATGATTAGATTTTTAGCTTCTACATTTGAGCAGTGATGTACCATATTGTCTTTCTGTGTCTAGTTTATTTCATAATGTCCCCCTGTTTATCCATGCTGTTTCAAATGACAGAATTCCATTCTTTATAATGAATCTTAAGCTCAGTCCTTTATTCTCTTCACAAGGTTATACACAAATACTCACATGTGTACATTGAATATCTGTGTGTGATATATTATTGGATATAATCATCTTCATATAGGTAGTAGAGCAAAAGTATCATTATTCTGGACAAGCAAGCATATGTTTATTCTCTCCCTCCCCCTCCCCCTCCCCCTCTCTCTCTTTCTCTCTCTCCCCCACTAGTATTCTCCTAGGAATGCTACCAGGATGAAAGTGGAGAAAGACCCAGAACCTTTAGTTAAGAGTTTCTAGTTAGTAGAAAACAGGTACACTAGAATGTTCCTTGCATCAAAGGCAACACAGTCAGGGACTGCAAAGACAGAAATCACACTTGTACAAAGTCTTCCACAAGTTTTCTAAATAAAGAATAACTAGATCTCAGGTTAGATGATGGAACTGCACCACTGGCTCTGCATAGTTAGTTCCTCGTACCTTACTTGGGAATTGTGATTACTATCCATGTCATCTAGTATCCATTATCTAGACGAGGTGAATATGAACTCTTAACCTGATTTTTCCTTTGAAATTTTCGAAGCAGTATGTTGAACATATTGGTCCCTCCCTCCACTCCCAATTCCCCCCCCAAAAAAACCCCTTTATTATCTCCCTCCTAACTTCCTGTCCTACTTCTTAATTAACTAATTTGTTTATTTATTTTAACCTCTGAGTTCAATTAGTGCTGCCCATGTGTGCAGGAATGTGAGGATGTCCTCTGGGGCATGGAGAGCCTACCAGTGGCCATATTCCTAAAGAAAAGTGCTTCTTCCTCTCTCAGCAGCCACCGACTGCCAAGAGATCCTCTGCTGGTGGAAGGGAAGCCTTGGAAATCCCTCCACACTCAACATTTAAATGTTTAACTGGCTTTATACTGCTTAGGTCTTGTGTAGAGGTCTGCTCTTGTTATTAGTTCACATGTTTAACAGCCATGTCATGTCCAGGGGACAGCATTTCATGTCCCATCTCCTGACTCTCTGGCTCTTATATTCTTTCCGCTCCCTCTTCTGCAATGCTTCCTAAGCCTTGGGGCTAGAGGGTCCATATAGATGAGCCATCTATGGATGAGCACTCACAGCTGTTTATTCTCAACACTTTGAACAGGAACATGTCTTCGGCATTAACTACTAAATACTAAAATAAGAAGCTTTTCTGACCAAGGTTGGGAGCTGCACAAATGTGTGGATATGCACATATATATTAAAAAGACAGTTTGACAATATGGCATTTAGAAAAACAACATCAGTGAGTTCTTCCTTTAGCTATGGTTTGTTTGTTTGTTTGTTTGTTTGTTTGTTTTTCACTACTAGACATGAATTTTCTGCCTTGGAGCAGACCTCAAATCCAATCAACAGAGCAGTTGGTCATCCCATAAACAGGTGTGCCACTATTGTAGCAGTGGGTACATCTTGCCTAATAGGTTGAGATTGCAGCATGAATGGTCCAGTGCTAGATAAGAGCATTGATGTCTTTTCTTCCCCTGCAGGCTGCAATAGTAATTTCCAAAAGTAAAAATACAAAACAAAACAAACAAAACACTGCAGAAGCTAGTCATCAGGGAGAATGTCATGGTCAGTCAGTTCAAATGTTCAAAGAAATGGTCTATGAGAAAGACAGTACAAAGGAAGGAATGGGCTTATTTGGTTTCTACAAGGTATTTTTCAAGGAGAGAGATTAAAACACATACACACTTTTACAAGTTTTATAAGGCAAATGTTCTGACAGAAAGGGAGGAAAAGGATAAGACTTCGTTTGCAGCAGGAGGAACCAGGCCTCTCATTTTGAGTTGTTACACAGCACACACACACACACAGGAATGCACACGCATGGTGCTTACTTGAATTTTCAACATTTGGAATTAAATAGGCTGAGACCTTTCATAATGAATTCCCACCCCATTCTTGAATTAGCATTTTCCAAGATGTGACAATGTCAGAGTCTCTGCCTACGTAAAACATAGCTTTTCTACCCCCTCAGCTCTCAGCAGTTAGAGTTGGGGTGAAGACACCCACACTGACTACAATCAGAACAACAGGATGCTTGGGCTACATCAGATAATTCAGTCCAAATCTCAGGAGATGGAGCATGTTAAAGTCTGGGCCTGGAATGTTCTCCACAGATCCATATATTGAAGGTTTAGTGCCATTAGGAGTTGTTGGAACCTTTAAGAGGTAGAGCCTAGTAGACTATATTAGGTCATTGCGGGATCCCCATGTCTTCCTCTCATTTCTCATTTCCTGGACACTGTGAATTGAGTAACCCAATACCTTTCCATAATCACTCCATGGTGTATGGCCTCACCACAGCTAGTGAGTGTAACCACTCATAAGCGAAAACATCCAAAACTGTCTCTGAATCAGACTTTTCAAACTTTCCTCTTCTCAAGTTTATTGCTTCGGTTATTTTGCCACAGTAACCCAAAGCTACCCCAGAATCTGAACATTGCCATGATTTGAAGAGGAAGCAGGTGATTCTAATTTGCTTCCAAGGCTAAGATCCACTAGGTTAAAGGTATAAGGATGGCAGTGATGGACTAGGTAAGACAGGAGCTCTTGGCCCTGGCTCCACCTTAGAATCCAGGGTTCTTTTTAATAGTCTAGATGCATAGACTACTCCAGGCTCCAACATATGAGGATCTCTAAAGGCACAGGACTGGAAGCCAAGCACTTGCAGTTATGAAAGCTCTCTGTGCAGTCCTGAGTTCCAACCAGAACCACTAGGTTAATAATTGGCCTTTAATAGCAGGAGGACTCATGGGTAAGGATCATAACCCTGTAAGTTATGTGTGTGTAGCTAGAAGTTTCCTCAGGTCCCACTCAGCCCCACAATCTGTATTCCCCCAGCCGCTTACAAAGTAATCACTCAGAGGCTTAATATTAATTGTAAATTATATGGCCTATGGCTCAGGTTTCTCACTAGCTATATCCCATAACTTAAGATTTTCTATTAATCTATAAGTTGCCACGTGGCCATGGCTTACCGGTCTTAGTTATATCGATGTGCCATTGTTCCTTTTGCCTTTACCATCAACTCAAATCATAGTTCTCAGCTCAGAGGGAATATGAAAGACTTCCTTCTTAGCCAAAAATGAGTGACCCATGTAACAAATCTGAGCTCTGCGGCCAGGGACAGAGAGCTGTAAATGGCTAGGAAATTAGAAAAAATATGTGAAGCCTCACGCAGGCACGACATACTGTATACACCCTGTGTGAAAGTGTGATTCCCTGGTCTTGAGGACATTTATACAAAAATCAGACAAAAGTGGCATCATGCCAGAAATAGTTCTATAGCAAATTACATAATGCTCACATTATTTACTCATCATCCCCCCATATCTGTAGCTGTCATCTTAGCCAATTCATTCTGGATATTCATTTTAGTGCCATGCTATCTAAACCCTTCTCTGTCCTTTATGGCTTTTATCCCCTTCATCAGGGATGGAGAATATGATTCTGGTTGCTCAAGTAACATGTGTCCAACATAGAAATGGTTACATGAACTTTTATAGTCACAAAACAAAAGAAAGTCATTAATTAAGGCATTTGTGGGAACATCTGGTAAGCATCTTTCAGGAAAGGAGGGAAAACTCTATAGAGATTTTTCACGCTGGCTGATGGCAGTCTTAGCCATTTGGTTGGTAGAAGCTAATGGTCAATTAATATTCCCAAGGTTTACCTGATAGTTGAGAAAACATTATGTTGGATACAAAAGTGGGTTACTAACAGAACTAGACAGCCCAAGATAACATGTCTCTGAGTCTGCATCAATCCAACTGTCCACAATCACAAATATCCAGTCAGGCAGTCAGAAGTGGAGACTATTCAACCAGCATGGTTTAAGGGGGCTGGGGTAGCACTTCAGTTTTTATCACCAGTGCCATTTTCAACTTTATTATCCAATGTAAGTAAAAGATTTCAAGGCAGAGAGGACTGTCCAATTCCTTACACTTCCCATGTTGGGTTGACAATCCAGCTTATACACTCACATGTCCATGCCCCCCAGACAGAAGCACTGGGAAGAAGACAAAAGGTATCCTAATTGTAGGAGGGAAGGGAAAATGTTCTACAGGTTCTCAGACTTGTGCGTGCACAGGTTTCACCTAGCTGGCTTGTTAGATTCTCCTTCTCAGGAATGCCCATTTACTCATCTGGGATGAGACCTGAGACTCCAACAAATTCTTGGCTATTATTGATGCCCCCGTCTTAAGGGTGAACTTAGAAATCCTGTGGCTGTCTGATTCCTCTCTTTTCCTTTCTCTTTCATCTCACAATCAAGAAAAGAACATTCTGGGCCTGCCTTTGGCTCTTTCTATACCTCCATGACCACCCAAGCTCGGGCATGGATTGAGGCAGCACTTGAAAATTGCTTCAGAAGGCATTCAGGCACTATTCAAAGGAAAATAACATGCATAAACAGACTTGGTGGTTTTAAGGGAGCTCCCTCCCTGTTCAGCACCATCTGCAAAGGGCTCTTTGTAGCAGGCAAAGGGAGAGAGAGTTGGTGGGGGCTGGTCTCACACAAAATTCTTGTTTTCATTTTGCTGTTGTTTTTCATCTCCACCCCCATATTTTCTCACCACACCCTGGGCTCACTCCATTTCTTGCCCCAGGAAACCATCTATCATGTTATAAAGAAGAATAAGAGCATTTTAGAGATGTAAATTTATGGACGTATCCTCAATGCTGTGGTGTACTAGAAGATGGTGAATAAATAAGAGCCTTTTCATAAACACCAGGGAATGGGAACTTACTTTAAAAGCAAGAGCTTTTTCCTGGAACTGGAGGACACGGAGCAAAGCACAAACACAAAGTCAAGTTCACTTCAGAGGCAAAGGAAAGGCAAAGACTCGCAGGGGAGAAAGGTGGAAGACCCAGGAAAACTAGAAGACATTCATAAAGAGAAGTTTCGAGTCAGTCCCACTGTACACAGGCGTCTACAGTCTAGGAACACCCTTTCCAAGAGCTGTGCCAACTCAAAACTAACATTCTCATAATGTCCTCAGCTCCTGAGCCTCATAAAGCACTTTAGAGCTCACTCCAAGGTTGCAAAATAAGCAAACAAAATGATCAATACACAGGGTTCCCACTATTTATCTGAACTTTGAATTTAACAAGGTCTCTGGAATTTTATCTGGGTACCTGTACCAATCACTGCCCCACCCCTATGGTGCCTTGCCTGGTTGAAGTCACTAGCTTTTATTACTTGCAGGTATTTTCAGAATACCTGTAACCTTTTTCAGAATACAACCAACCACCTGGAATATTTACCAGAGTGTCAGCGAGGACAGGAGATGTTTGGCTTTTATCACAGAAGCACATATGACAACACGGGGTTTCAGGCTTCACACTTTCTAAAGCCGGCCTGCTATAACCACACTGAGTCCACTTGGCTCTTACACCACTTCTAAAATGATTTCTGTCACATTCAGATGACAACTTCAAATGACAAATACTTATAAACCTTTTGATTCCCTCTGTCTCATTTTGCACCTCCAATCAGAATATCATCTAGAACTTTAAGTACGGAGTCCTGAAGCCACAACCAAAGACCAACTGAATTGCTTAGTGACACTTGCCATTAACATCTTCCAAAGCTCCTCAGGGGACTGCAGCTGTCTTTGGGTGCTTTCTATTGCTGTGATAAAACACCATGACCACAAGCAACTTGAGGAGGAAAGGGGTTATTTGGCTTACACATTCTAATTACACTAGATCATAAAGGGAAGTCAAGGCAGGAACTCAAGGTAGGACTCTGGACACAGGAACTGAAGCAGAAGAGTGCTGTTTACTGGCTTGCACCTCCTGGCTCGCTCAGTTACACACACACACACACACACACACACACACACACACAGTGGTCTGAGATCTCCCACCTCAAGCACTAATCAAGAAAATGTCCCCACAGACTTTTCTGAAGGGCATTTTCTGAAATGAGGTTCCTCTTCTCAGAAAACTCTAGTTTGTGCCAAGTTGACAGCAAACTAACCAGGACAGCCTCTTGGACTGAGAAGCCCTTGTGTAGAGCAGGCTTCTAGGCAGGATGGAGGTCCTGCATTTACAGCAGGCTCCCAGGCAAGGTAACACTGCTGCCAGAGAGAGAAACACAATTTTGGGGAAAAAAATCTTAAGGAAAATTGAGTACCAGTTATTGAGAGTCTTTCTAGTGAAGGGTGGTCATCATTCATAGGAGCAAGCAGTTTGTGAGCAGTATATCCTACAACATAGAGAATGCACAGTAGGTACCACAGTGCACTTGAATGTCTTCATAGAGGGCAGATAGTTGAATGTGTGTAAGTGCATGAGGGTAGAAGATTGTTTTTAGAGTTCATAGCTTTCTTACTGTTTAAAACTTTTACTAGCTGAGATACTAAGATCCAAGCACTTCTCTGATAAAATAAGAAGAACGAATACTTACAATCTCTGTTTCAAAGAACCCTATCATAGGGATGCTCTTGTCTCCCCAATTTTTAATCACTATACCTGAAAGCAATATGTCCCCAACTGGTAGATATCAACATTTAAATTCAGAGATGATTATAGACCCATGGCTATTGCAAGTATTCTACAAATAAGAGCAGTCACATCGATGTTTCTATTAAATTTAGATACACTAGTGAATTCATAATATAATTATGTCAGTACTTCTCACAAATGAATGTGTATCCCAGTATATCAGGCTTTGCTAAAATGAAGGCTTGAATGTAGTAGGTATGAGGGAGCCCAGGCTGACCCTCAGATCACACTGGTGGTATCCAACCAAGGGATATACCCATGGTAAGCATCAAGGAACACAGCACTGCTTCCTTCAGTAAGTTCAGCTGTACTTAGCTCTGACACTTGGTGGCTTTAGCTTTCTTAGTTGTGCCATTCTAAGTATTCTGTTGTTTTATTAGGCACATAATTAATAGCTAAAAGAATGGACTGAGACTTCTTCCACGGCACTGTGTTCATTAAAAATTTGGAAACATTCCTAAGAAAAATATGCTTTTTGATCATTATATTTTAAACTACTTTCTTTAAAAAAGTTACATGGAGCCTCACTACTTCTATCTTCATCATTTTTATTTTTCAGATGCCTGCCAGGTGTGGTGGTGCACACCTTTAATCCCAGCACTGGGGAGGCAAAGGCAGGTGGATCTCTGTGAATTTGAGGCTAATTAGGACTACATAGTGAAACCCTGTTTTTAAAAAAAATTAAAGGAAAGATGTTTTCTATATTAATATGGGATGTGAGAGGCTTTGGTCCAGTGTTATAGAAATAAAAACTGGAAACATGTATAAATTTTCATGCAAAAGTTTTAATTTGAAGAACAGAGTTGGGAAAAAGGAGAATTCAGGCTGTCCAGTAACAGAGAGGAAACCCAGCATTTTGTTAGATTCCTGTCTGGGTCCAAGGGTGTCAATCATGAGAATTCTTAAAAATGTCTTCCTCATGGTTTAAAGAGACTTTTCAGGTAAAAATACAAACACATATCAGTGGCCAGGTTGTTCCCAGAGACATCCTGACATTATCCTGTACCTGAGGGCTTTCCTTGGATAGGGTAAGAGAATGAGGGGTAGACACATTCCACCATTGTCAACACTGGAGGAGGGCACTCTCGAGGGTCACAGGCTCTACAGATGAGAGAATGAGAGTCCTTGTCTCCATGAGTGTCCCTGTTGATATTTTAATAGGAAGTTACTTGCAGTAATTGTATGCAAAATGAATGTGTACGAAGCCAGTATTGCTTCGTGATATAATTTGTTATTTTCACTTGAAAATGGGTCTATGGAAAAATTACAATTCTTAATTTATGAAAAAGAAAAACCCATGTGGATAGGGGGAAGGAGAAAGAATGTAACTCCTATCTTGAAAACAAATACTTTTTCTTGGCTTCTGTCAAAGGGGAAAAAAATGACCAACTTTCCAAAGATGAATTCCAGCCTCAGAATACAGGCATCTCTTATGTCAGAATCGAAATGTCGAAAATGAGAGCAGTGTTTATTTGCAGAAAGTTCTCCCAGTTGGCAGTGTCTTTAAGATTATCATCTTAAACTTCCCATGAGATCTAAGAGAAGAGATTTCAAAGGTCTCCAAAAGAATGAAAAATGTCACCTCCTCCCAGCGCACACAGTCACTCATTTTAGCTGTCCTCACTAATACAGTCTGAGTGTGTGCCCATTCTTTGTTTTTAGAATGCTATCACATTTTTCATCAATGACAAGGAGTATAATGGTGCCTCTATTACCCTCACATAAACCATCACTTTTCACTCTAATATTTGTAATACACTTATCACCATTAATAGTCCCAGTTTCCCACTGTTCCCATGGCTTTGGTAATGACCTCCTAAGACCCTGGACTTGGTTGTGCTTGTATTGGCCAATGAGAGAAAAGCAACTGAAGCAAGCAAGAGCCTGAAAAGCCAGTTACCTGTTCTTTTCCTGTGATGCTTCAACTGGAAGCTTGTGAGAAATGTGCTGGGAGAGCAGTTATCCCAGCAGAGGCCCAGTGAGGTAAGCCATTCCCCAGCTGATCATCAACTGTCAACAAACACATGCAAAACCTAGGAAGGTCAGCTAGACTCAGCCCATATCACAACATCAACTGCCATACTCAGAAGAATGAGGTTGTTTTTGAGCACGGCTTTCTTCTTCTGTAGTAACCACGAAGTCTACAGGAGTGAGCAGGTCTCTAGCTTGTTCCCACCCAGGACACCTAATTCAAGGCCAGTACAGACTTAGAAACATGATTGTTTCAGGTTTCAAGAAGGCAAAGTTGGGAAGACTTGAGGCAGAAAAAGAGCATTTTGAGAAAATATCGTCTAAAAGTTCTGAAATCTTGAAGCTTGCAGCATGAAGAAGCCCATCCTCTAAGAGCAGAGTAAACAGCAGCTATAGATAGAACCAATATAAATACACCTGCCTACTCTTTGGCACTTACAGTCTTTTGTTTTGCTTTTCATTCAAACGTGGGAAGAAGCCATCAGCAGGATGCCTGAAAGTTTCTGGGTCTTTAATCAAACAAGCGATAAGGAAAATCTGTCAGTCTTACCAAATGATGTCTACAGTCATTTATTGTTGGAAAGGAAAAGAAAATAGTGTGATTTGAGTTTATACTGTAGAGAAGAGAAGGAAAGGAGCTTTTATGCAAAATGTTGAAATGTGTAAAAGCTGTACACTAGTATAATACAAAGCAAGGTCCTATGTACTTCTCACCTCCCAGCAGAACCATGCCTGACCTTACAGCCCTGCTTTTACTCTTGTTAGGGAAGCTAAAAGACACTTTACTGATTCCCAAAGCCAACTCCATGAAACTGTCAAATTCCTATGACAATATCAACTCCACTTAAACATTTAATGGGATACAGCAAGGCCAATGAGGCTCTTCAGGTGAAGGCACGTGAGACCAAGACTAATGGGTCAAATCTAAACTCCAACATCCAGTGTAATTGGGGTATATATGCGGAGTGTTATAGAATATGTGTACACTGTGTGAAGATACATTGCTGTGACTGGTTTAATGAATTAAGAGCTGAATGGCCAATAGCTAGGCAGGAGGTATAGGTAGGACTTCTGGGCAGAGAGAGAGGAAGTAGGAGATGAATCTAAACACAAGAGAGATGCCATGGAAAAGTAGAATGTGTCAGGCACAGCATGGGGGTGGTAAAGGCCACATGGTAAAACATAGATTAATAAAAGCAGGATAATTTAAGTTATAAGAGCTAGTGGGACAAGTCTAAGCTAAGGTCAAGCTTTCATAATTAATAATAAGTCTCTATGTCATTATTTGGGAGCTGGCTGGCAGGACAAAGAAAGACTCGGAGCAGTGTCTACATTTAAAGATTTGTTCCCAGTGTCCCACCTCAGACTTGCAATCATTTTCAAGCTTTATTCAATTAAATATAGTCTCTTGCCTGTTTTGAGAATAACTCCTCTAAAATGATCTTCCCAAGGTCCATGAGTGACTTTAATGTAAATCTGCCTACTTTGGTCTCCTTTAAATAAGAAGTGGGGAGCAATGAAAGCCTGTTACTCCCTTCAATTAATAAATGGGAAATATCTGAAGTCCTGCTTAAAGCTAAATACTCAGTTGTTTTCCTATGTTACTTGTTAGCTATTAAGTTTAAGAAAATAATTTAATCTAGGACTTTAGACTGTTGATTGACAAGTTTACCTTAATGGCTCAGCATGTTTCTGATTCTGTTTTTTGCATGCTTTCATCCCTGAGTAAACTCTGCATTATTTATTTTCATTTATCTTCCAACTCTTGCCACAAATCTGGCACTTTTCAAATACTCTCATCTAAGATGGATCATCCACCTCTGTGATGAACATCTCTATTGCTTGACTCCCATCTACTGCAGCCAGAAACATTGTTAGCATGAAAAGGAGGAACTTTTGGAAGGGGAACTTTTCCCTCTTGTTCAAATTATTTCCTTAAGGTCTTCCTTCCTCATGGGGTAATAACACAAAAATATATGTTTAATCCTACACAGACATAAGGATCACAGAAGGCATTCAGGAAGGTTTGTAGACAATCTTTGTTTAACTACAGCTACTGTATTGATGGAATAGGGTAACCAAAATTCAAAACCTAGCTCTGTTGAGACAAAAGTTATGTCAGGCTCATGAGTAATTCAGCAAGCCTCCCTTTATGAGGCAGTGGAAGAACTGGACAGAAAGGAAAGATGGAAGAGTTCTTTCTCCAGAAGAAGTACTTTGTGACTAATTATAGGAAGCTGCAAAGTCCCTGTTAGGATTGATCAGTTCTGTTAAATGGGATCTGAATAGGCCTGAAGCTGGAGTGTAGTTCTCAATTGGTTCTGTGCTGTGTAGAAAGCTGGGTAAGTGTGGGGTGATGCATTTAGGGAAAAGGCATTTGGTACATGGGAAACTTATCTACTACAAAACCCAAATAAGTAAGATGTTATATTTCTTGTCTTATAATGTGCTTTTTGTGCCTAACAATCAGATGAAAACATGTTCTTCTATCAAAATTACTTTAACATTTTTTTATTTTATTTTTTATTTAAAAATTTTTTTCATTTTACATACCAACCACTGTTCCTCCTCCCCCCCTTCCCCCTTCCTCCCCATTTCCTCCCATCTCACCCCCAATTCATTCCTCATAGTGGGTAAGGCCTCCCTTGGGTAGTCAACACAGGCTGGCATATCAATTTGGGGCAAGACCAAGCTCCTCCTCCCTGCATCAAGGTTGAGTAAGGCATCCCACCATAGGGAATGGACTCTAAAAAGTCAGTTCATGTACCTGGGATAGGTCCTGGTCCCATTGCCAGGGGCCCGCAAACAGATCAAGCCACACAACTGTCACCCACATTCAGAGGGCGGCCTGGTTTGGTCCCATGCAGGCTCCCCAGCTGTCACTCCAGAGTCCGTGAGCTTCCACTAGCTTGGGTCAGCTGTCTCTGTGGTTTTTCCCATCATGATCTTGACCCCCTTTGCTCCTATAATCCATTCAACCTCTAATATTATTTTTTAATGGCTGCAAAGTGCAAGTTGAAAATCCCTTATGTGAATTCCTTGGAACCCAAAAAAATTTAGATTTTGGAATATTTGAATATGCATAATGAGACAACATGAGGATGGAACCCAAGGTAAAAAAAATATATATATAAGATGTCATGTTTTGCGCACTAGTCATATAGTTTGAAGATACTTTTATACAATAATTTTAGTATGCTTATGATTTGATGGTGACCTGTCCCATGAGATTAGATGTGGAATTTTCTACTCTGCATTTTGGAGCATTTGGGATTTCAGATTTCCAAATTAGGAATGCTCAACTATCATTTCCAACTATCTCCTCTGTAGAGACACAGAATTGCAATGCCAAGTCTCAGCCAGATCTCATACCAACTCTCATTTATTTTTCATATTTCTAGAAATGCAGTTCTAAGCCAGAATTGATAGTCACTTTTCCATCATAACTCGAATCAGTCACGCATCTGATATCACAGATAGAAATAGGTAGGGCCATGGTAATACACTGGGCATGTGACGCCTGGTCTCTTCTTTATCAGAAAGAAGTATATGACTACTAGGCAGCCAGATTATTGTAAATGTATATCAGTTACTATTATTATTATTATTATTACTACTATTATTATTATTATTACTATTATAGTTAGAACTTTCCCAGTCACACTATATGACAAATATTCAACTATAAGTGGCTTACAGGGTAAGGGGCTATGATGATCTTAGGGAATACTAATTATGACATGGAGTAGGGACTATGAGTCAAAGCTATGAAAGGCAGTGAAAAGAGGGCATGTCACTGAATAATCACTGTGTACTTCTGGTTGATTTTGCTAGTGAGCATGAGGACAGATAGATAACTCCTCAGTTACTTCCTACTTTTTTAATAATTAACCCCATCAGTCATTGTTTAGAGGATGCTCTGAGAGGAATTGAATCTCAAGCACTTCCTACCTGCTGTGGACAGAGCCCTGCAAAGTGATGCAGAGCCAGCGTACTCTGAAATGGTATGGGTGGGAGAGCTGTAGTAAACTGTGACAGACTAAAATGGAGCAAAGTGGATTAGTTACATATGGTCTGTATCGTCTAGCTAGTCTCCTTCAGTTATCTTTCATCCCTGAAACTAGAAGGAGAGTTTTATAAAGCCCTGTGTCCAGTTTATCGTTCATACTCCAGGGTGAGAATGTACTGTGACAGTTATTCATGTGCAATAAACTGTGTGTATTTGAAACTTCTGCTTCCAACCCTTGCAGAGTAACAAGGATTAAATTTTCTCTCTCACCTGAATTGCCTAAAAACAAACTGTATAAAATATATGAATCAATGATTACTACTGTGTACTCCTTTTTTATGGCGGAGTAGTGTTCGTTATTCATTTATTTACCAGTACAAGAAAATTGCAGTGGTTATGAGTAAAGTTGTTTGGAATATTCATGTATATATATTTGTGAGGACAATGTTTCATTTATCTTGGCTAAGTACCTCGGAATGAAAGTATGGGTCATACGGTAAGTCTATATTTACCATAAAAAACCCTGCCAAACATTTATAAAATATTCCTTTTCACATTCTCATAAGCTGGCACAATTACTCCACATCAATATAGAGTAGTCCCTCAGTGTGGGTTCACTTTGCATTTCCCTCATGACGGATAACATTGAGTATCCTTTTCTGTAGCTATTGGCCATTCACTAATACTTTCTATGAAATGTCTATGTGAATATCTTTAAATTCAACACTTTTTTTCTTCCATTCAGCTCTGTGTACTCTTTCTATACTCAACCAAGAAGTCCAACATGAAATATATTAGGCAAGTGTTCTGTCCCTGTTTGTGGCTTGCGTGTTCCTTCTCTTGATGGCTTCTTTCAAAGGACAGGTGTTTTGATTTTGTTTCTTAATAGTCCCAATTTAATTTTACTCTCAGGACAGTTGTATTTTCTAGAAGAATCTGGTATTGTTTCAGCATTTTAGAGATCAGGAAACTATCACTTCCCTGTCTTATTTGAAGCTGTAGCCAGTGACAATGTCAGCATGAAAATTCATTTTTATGAGTCTAGGTCTGTTCAGAACCCAAGTGTATCAATTCAGGAGTGATTTGGGGGTTTACTCTTTTGAGTGACATCTAGAAAAGACCTGCTTTGTGTGGTGATACATGCTCTCACAGATGGAGGGTTTCAAGGCTCTACTTATAAATCTGTATTCCAGCTGCAGCTGCCTCTTCCCACCCACGAAGGAAGATGTGGTGAGGAGCAGGACAGCAGTCTTAAATTCTTTCAAGCTGAACGCTGTTTATTAAACCTGGCAGATGATGGCAGAGCAAGGTCGCCTGCACTCTCATCTTCTCTGACCTCTCATCAACTTCTCTTTCCTTCTTGGACTTAAAAAAAATCACATTTTAATGCTATCCATAATTCATGAAAAGAAATGATAAAATCAAAACATATTACTACTGGCTTACAAATGCTGGCGCTACTATTTAATTATTAACAGCTCCTAAAGGAAGGCAGAAGCAATCCCAAAGGTGAGAGATAAAAAGCCAGTGGACACATATGCACGGGCATGAGCAAATGTGCACACACACACACACACACACACACACACACACACACACGCGGGGGGGGGGGGGGGGGACGGAGGGAGGGAAGGAGAGAGGGAGAGAGAGAGAAAAATTGATTGAAATCCTTTGTACAAAAAGTTTTCAGTTATCACTCATGTTAAGTAGAAATTTATTTCTCTCCTAAAGAAACAGTAATTTAGCTAAAACTACGAATGCAGTCACCTCATCATGAAAGACCTTCTTGCCACAGATGAGAAAGCTGAAGTCCAAGGCAAGGAGGGCTGCTCTGGGTCCACAGACAGATAGGCACAGAGTCAGTCCTGTCTTCTAAGGAGCAGAACTTCTCTTCCCAAACTTGTTTTTAATTGATAGATGATAGTCATAATGCTTACGGGTGAAGCTTGATGTTTCTTTAAATGTAAATGTCGTAGAATGACCAAGTCAGGCTACTTAGTGTACCCATGTCCTCAAGTATGTATCATTTTGTTGTAGAGAGAGCACTGAAAATCTTTTCTTTTGGTGATTTTGCAATATACTATAAATTATTATTACCAGCTATAGTCACCGGTGCTACACCATAGAGAGCTGGAGTCTGCCCCACGAACTGATACTGTAAATTTATTGCCCAATCTCTCCCCTTTCCTTGTTCAATCTGTTTCTGAGCCTCTGGTCTCTGGTAATGAATGTTTTAGTGTCAATTTCTATAAGTCCAGGATTTTGCAGACAAGTGCTCACCAATGAACTATATCCCTAATCCAAGGTCCACCATCTTTAGATTCCACAAGAGCCCATGAGCTTGTATTAATGTAGGTTTGAGGTTCAAAGCCTGGACTCTAGCAATTCCAAAAAGCACAACTTAGCTGCCTACCCCCACCATCCAATACAAAGAAATAAGCAATACTGAAGAGTAAAGAAAGGAGACTTACTCAGTGAAGCCACATTAAGAAGAGAAACAAAGGGCTCCAGTGGCCCATAAGTCCATCTCCAGGTACTGACATGGGATTTGCATTTAAACAGAAGACAAGTGGTATATATAATTAAACAATCTTGGTCAGTGTGTAGTCCTGCACATCACTGACCTTTATTGTCTTGGCTCATGTCTGTCCTTCAAAGAAGTCCCATAAGTTGTCAGAGCTATGTGAATTTTTTTCCTGAGAGACAAGTTCCTCTTATGGCTGGCACGTGAGCTTCAGCCTTTTCCTTCCTCTAGTATGATCTTCCTAGTGAAATGTTTTAATTCTTTGACATCATTTTTAAAATAGTCTGATAAAGAAGTGCACATTTGTCTGCCTTTAATCCTAAAACTATAAAACTGCTAGAAAAAAACATCAAGGACAGCTCCATGACAATGGAATAGAAGTAAAGTCTTTGAAAAGATCCCAAAAAAAAAAGGTTTTTGAAAAGTAAAAGCAAAAAAAAAAAAAAAAAAGAAAAAAGAAACAAACAAAAAATAACACCAACAAACCCCACAAAACAACAAAAACAAACAAAACAACAACAAGCTAAGATGTTATAATCCATAGATTAGGAGAAAATATTTTAAAATGATATATGTGAATTGATACCCAAAATATATGAGGAACTGAAACTACTTGAGAGGCAAAGGCAGGAGGAGTTCAAGCAGAGCAAAGTTGAGATAAATCTGGGCTAAAGCAAAAAACAAAAACAAACTAAATAAAGTTAAAACAAACTAACAAGCAAAAAACCAACACAAATTGAAAATAAAATGACTTGAAGGGACATACTAAAGATGATACAGAAAAGGGCTGGAGAGACCCTTCAGTTTAGTAGCGTAGAGACTTGTTGCTCTTGCAGAAGGCCCAGATTTGATTCCCAGCACTCAGATGGTGGCGTACAACCATCAGTAACTCCAATTTCAGTGTATCCAATGCCCTTTTCTGGCCTCCATGGGCATCAGGTATAAAATAAAAAGAAAAGAAAGCGGAAGGTAATGCCAGCCTTCAGAAATCTCCGACTAGAGCCAGGCGGTGGTGGCGCACGCCTTTAATCCCAGCACTCCGGAGGCAGAGGCAGGTGGATCGCTGTGAGTTCGAGGCCAGCCTGGTCTCCAAAGCGAGTTCCAGGAAAGGCGCAAAGCTACACAGAGAAACCCTGTCTCAAAAAAATCAAAAAAAAAAAAATGGCTTGTTCTGAGAACCGAGTTGATACACACAGGCAGAGATTAATTGGGGAGGATCAGAGCTAGAGGAAAGACTAGGAAGGTACTTAAATGAGGTAGGAAAAGTGAATTATCAGTCCAAACTTGCTATAGCCTTCTAAATAATTTTGTCTAGGCTCATGATCTCAGGAAATTAATAAAAATAGAGAGAATCTACTTCAAAGACAATCCTCTCATAAAAAGAACTAACACACACACACACACACACACACACACACACACACACACACACACACACGGGCAGGTAGGTCTGAGATGGCCTGCATAGCTGGGAAGATACAAGTAAAACCAAACAAGAAGTTTCCAGCTGTTCTCTTCTCTGGAACTTTCCAGCTCAGCCAAACTTATGCACTGTATTCTCTTATTTTAAACACAAGGACTTTTTTTTCAATATGCTGTTTTTTTCCTCCTCAGCATTGGAATTCCACCAGAGCTCTAGAGAGGAATATATTCAATGTCAGGATTTGTCTTTATTTGAGAGAGGGAAAAAAAAGAAATTACAGAGAAACCGATGGCATGGCTCTTTCTGTCACAAACAAGGGAAAGTCCTCTGGGGGAAACATCTGCCTTCCTAGGG